>CAUYPO010017718.1:0-24262 GCA_963574435.1 Cheirogaleus major | reverse complement strand
ACAATGTATAGCATAGACATAGAACATTTCTGCCATTGCCGAAAATTCTATCTATAAAACTAAAAAATGGCTACACTAAAAAAGTCCAGACTTCACCACTACACAGTATGTACATGTAACAAAACTGCACTTGTACCTTATTAATCTATAAAAATAAAAATAAAATAAAATAAAATATTTTAATAGGAAAAAAAAGAAGATTCTATTGGATGGTGCTGGCATATACATTCTGGAGGAGAGGGAAATCATTCTTTTTGGAAACACGGGAGCCACATTTCCTGCCGCGTTTCCCCACCTCTATAAGGTGGGGAAGGGAATGTGGGGTGTGGATAAGACAAATGTTGTGAAAACCTTTAGAATACAAGTATTCAAAAGGATGCATGGGAGACAGGCGAGAGGAAAGAAAATCCGGAGGTTGCTGATGTGACTATGTGGATTAGAGAGAAGAACTGGATTTTAAAGAATTTCATGTACATCCTCGCCAGGCTCCTCTGCCTCTGCTTAAAATATCGATGCTTCCCAGGTTTTGGCTTAAGGCTCCTTTCTGCTTATAGCGAAGGTGATTTTATCCACTTACGAATTCAACCACCTCTTCCATGGAGGTGACACCCAAATCCACATGTCTCTAATCCAGGCTGTTGGGCTGAGGCCTTGGGGCCATCTATGCAGTGACCTGCTCGGGGATTCACGGGTGTGACTCAGAAGCACCTCAGACCGCACATGGCCAACCCTAAATGCATGAATTTCTTTTTATCCTGTTATTGCTTCTGGCTCAGTAAATGGTGCCATTGTCCAGGTCATAATTACCACAGGAACAGCAATAACCAAAGTAGCAGGAATAGCAATTTAAATTTATTGAGCTCCTTTTATTTCGAGCACTGTACGCACATCACTGCATTTGAATCTCATTATAACACTATAATATGAGTATTGTCATTCCTACTGCTATCATTTTACAGATAAGGCAAAGGAAGCACAAAAAGACCACACAGAACGTGACAGAGCTGCGGCTCGAGTGAATGCAGGCCTTTCTGGAGACCCTGCTTACTCTTACTGGACCACACTCTCACAGCACGGTGTCGCCTGGGAGCCTGGGGAACTTCAGGATCCCAGATCCCACCAGGCCTGCTGAACCAGAGTGTGCGTTTTCACAGGATCTGATTTGTGTGCAGGTGGCTGCTAGCGTTTGAGAAGCACTGAGATCTAGTGTCCTCCCTCCATCTCCCCACCTGCCAACACATTCGAGCGACAGTGGTGTGGAAATCAGACTGAAATCGTCTTTCCTTCCCTCCTTTTTTCTCCAGGCCACGCCTTAGGGGAGGGCTCCACACCTTCCCACCTGTGTAATGGCATCCCCATGTGGCTGAATGTTTTCCATCTGGTGTCCTCATGGCAGCCAGAATGCTTTTTTAAAACGTTAATTTGCTTAAAGTCTTTTAGTATCTCTAGGAGAGAGTCCAATCTCGTTAGCCTTCATTGTCCGATTCCTACTGGTCTGTCCAGCCTCATCTCTTGCTGCTGCTGCTAGGCAGGGCAGTTCTTCAAACAGAGTGTGCGCTCTTGTGTCCTTGTGCATTCACCTGCACTGTGGCCTTGGCTTGAAACCTCCCTGAAACCTCAGGGGCTGCTGCTCCGACGCCTGCTGACATCCATGATTAAGGACAGGTATGGGAGGGGACCCTGGGGAACAGGCAGCCATGCTGCGAGCAGTCACAGCAAACCCTGGCTCTGGGCAGAGGAGGGGCTGCAGCGTGGTTGCAGGAGACAAACGTCTGTCCTATCAGAGAGACCAGAAATCTGGGTTCGTATGTTGGTGATTACTTTACATTTTTTTTGAAAATGTGTAGATTGAGGCTTCCTCCCACAATGGCAGGGTGTTTAGTGCAGCGTTTTCCCTCCCTAGAAACAACTATTTGACTGGAGAAAATTATAAAAGAGACTCAAATTACAAAAATTTTTAGAAATTCTCCTAAGGGCATATGGCAAGCTGAGAAACATTCTTTCAAGAAAATCTCCTACGTCTCAGTGAGAATAATAGGAGTCTGTGGCATTTGAGCCATGAGTTGCTCCCGCACCCTCCCCCAGCTCTGTCTTATGGAAATGGCACTCAGAGTTCCCTACTCTGGATGGTGTGGTCAACAAGGGGGCTCCTGTTCCTGCAGCTCCCAGCATAGGGCTACGGGCCCTGGGAAAAGCAGGCCACCCACATGTCACACATTCTGCAGCCTAGTGACACAGAAGCATCACTGGTGGAGGTGACTGAGAGAGAGCTTCCCCCACCTACTCCTACTCATAGGGTGTGCTTTCAACTCCAGGTGCGTCAGGCCAAAAATACTGGACTCTGGTTGCCCCTCCTCCAGCTTTCCGTCAGAGTGGAAGTTCCACACCAGAACGGACAAGCTAAGAAACCCAGGGGCTGCCACCTCCTTCCCCACCAGCCCACGTCTGCCTATACAGCAGACGTCACTCCAGGAGAAACGGGCTGCTGTCTCCACCCTCAGCCCCTGTGCCATGGTACAGAAGCTGTGTTCAGGATGAGAGGCAGGATGAAAACCTCCCCAGCACTGTTTAAGGGACTGACCTTATTTGGAACAGAGCATAAGGAATTCCGTGTTCAGTGGTGTTGTCTGAAACAGTAGAGATCTTGGTGGAGAACAAGCAAGAGTCTGCTCGTAGCTCCATGATACCAGTAGCCACAAGCAATGTGGCAGAGCAACCAGAAATTTAACAGAAAGAACCAGGGAAAGAGACAGCCAAGAAGACCCCTCCTGGGGTCACTCTCCTGGGTGATCTAGAAGGTTGTGTGCAAGCCCTCGGTTGATCTTGTTTAGGAACAATCCCAGTAGGATGAAGGGAAGACTTAAAATCATTCCCTAACAGACATACAGATCCTTCAACAGTTAAAACTTCTGGCATGGGGGGCTTAAGCCCAAACCTCTGAACAAACACTGTGTGAACAATAAACTACTCTGACCCAGGGACAACTGCTAGGAAGCCAGGCTTAAAAAGAAAATCGTGAACATCACTGGTAGTCTGGAAGACTATGTGCATACCCAAGGCTGTGCTCTCCCAGGAGCAATCAGAAAGAAAAAGACCATGCAACCAGCATGTGGGTCAGAATGTAGACTTCCTGAACTGTGACAGCAGCCTCCACGCCACATATACCAAAAATCTCACCTGCTGAGGGGGTTAGATTACATTAGATGCAAGCTCTGATGACTGAGTAGCTTATGATAACCCGGGGGCAAGCCCTAGGTAGCCAGGCTAAAAGAGAAAAACAGAAAAAAAATCAAGTTCAGGGGCATTAGAGTCTGAATACTACAGGAGAAATGAACTTTGCAGACTTTGCATATTAGTTCAGCCAAGTCACTAAGCAAGTGAAAAAACAACCAAGCAAATGACAATGGCATCAATCCCTGGCTTGATATACACAGAGTTGCTAGACTACATTGTCTAGAATAACAAATTTCCAGAAAGAAATTATGAGACATACAAAGATACAGGAAAGTACAACTAGTGCACAAGAGAAAAGAAGGCAACAGAAACTGCATTAGAAGGCTCCCAGATATTGGGCTTAGCAGACACTGACTTCAAAGCCACTATTATATAAAAAATACATTCAAAGAACTAAAGGAAGCCATGTCTAAAGGATTAAAGGAAGGTTATAATGACAATGTCTCATCAAATGGACACTATCAATAAAGAGATATAATTTATAAACAAGAGCCAAATGCTAATTCTGAAATTTAAAATTACAAAAATAAAAATTGAGAGTTTGATTTTCATTTTCTGGTCTGGCATGTAAGGAGCTTATAAGTTGCCTTTCTGTCCTAACAACAAGTAAGAAGCAAACTGAAAACTTAATAGCTCTACTTAGATCTGTCGGAGAAGTGAGGTTACAGGGCAAACTGCTGCTCCCCGAATTGCAGAGACAGATGAATACAGAGGATAGCAACTTCCCAGAGCAGAAACCTCCATGGGAGCCAGTACTGGGATAGGAAAGCCCACACCATAAATTGCTGAATTGTGGAAGCTCAGTGTGGGCAACTCTGAGAATTGTCTCCAGGGAGCCCCAGTTATAGAGGCCCCTACACTTTTGTAAGTTTTACCTCCAGGACCTCTACCGGACCCTCACAGTGAATATCAGAGAAAAATCCCCTCCTGTCCCTGGTGGGGAGAAGGGGAAAGAAGCTATTTTGAAGTATTCCAGACCATTCTGTTCTTCTTAACAAGGCCTGCCTGCAGAAGAAACTATTTTATCAGAGCCTGACCTGCTGGAGTTTTATTATAGCCTAACTCATGTGATTTGAATGTTTGTCTTCTCCAAAACCATGTTGAAATTTAGTTGCCATTGTGATGATATTGGGAGGTGAGACCTTTAAGAGGGATTTAGATGATGAGGCTCCACTCTTATGAATGAACCAATGCCATTATTGCACTGTTATTGTGGGAGTGGGTTCGTTACCATGGGAGCAGGTTTGCCTCTTCTTGCTCTCTTTCTCTCTCTCGCCCTCTCTTCGCCCCTTCTGCCACATGATGCCTTCCTCATGTTATGATGCAGTAAGAAGGCCCTCACAAGATGTCAACACTTGGATATTGGACTTCCCAGCCTCCAGAACTAGGAGCCAATAATTTCTGTTCATTATAAGTTACCCAGTCTCAGATATACTGTTATTGTAGTACAAAATGGACTAAGACACTAACCTACATGGGGGAAGAGAAATACTCAACTTCAGCTCACTCTAGCCTTTAACATGGGGGAAAAGAAACAAACACTTATATTTATGGTCAATTGATTCTTGACAAGGGTGCCAAGATAATTCAATGGGGGGTAGAATAGTGTCTTCAACAAATGGTGCTGGATGGACAACTGGATATCTAGATGCAAAAAAATGAAGTTGGATCCCTCATCACACCATACATAAATATTAATACAAAATGGTTATATGTAAATAAAACAGATAAAACTATAAAACTTAGGTGCAGTGGCTCATGCCTGTAATCCTAGCACTTTGGGAGGCCAGAGTGGGAGGATCACTTGAGGCCAGGAGTTCAAGATCAGCCTGAGCAACAGTGAGATGCTGTCTCCACAAAAACATATAAAAATTAGCTAGGTGTGGTGGTACACACCTGTAGTCCCAGTGACTCAGGAGGTTGAGGCAGAAGGATCACTTGATCCCAAGAGTTGGAGGTTGCAGTGAGCTACATGATGCCACTGCACTTCAGCCTGGGCGACAGAGTGAGACCCTGTCTCAAACACAAACAAACAAACAAACAAACAAACAAACAAAACACCCCTGTAAAATTCTTAGATGGAAACATAAGAGTAAATCTTGGAGATAATGGGTTAGTAATGGTTTCTTAGATATGACACCAAAAATATAGTGATAAAAGAGAAGATTGGAAAGTTGGACTTCATCAAAACTGAATTATTTTTGCTTCAAATTGTATTATCAAGAAAGTGAAAAGACTACTCACAAAATGGGAGAAAATGTCTGCAAACCATTATATCTGATAAGGTACTTGCATCTAGAATATAAAAAGAATTCATACAATTCAATAATAAAAAGAAATTATCAAATTAAAAATAAGCAAAAGACTTAGATATTTCTCCAAAAGAGATATACAAATGGCCAAAAAGCACTTGAAAAGATGCTCAACATTATTAGTTAGTAGGGGAATGGAAACCAAAATCCCTATGAGATACCATTTCACATCCACTAGGATGGTTGTTACCAAAATGACAAACAATTACAAGTGTTGTCGAAAATGTGAGGAAATTGAAACTTCGTTCATTCCTGGTGGTAACGTAAAATGGTGCAGTCATCTTGGAAAACAGTATGGCAGTTCATCACATTGTTAAACACAGAGTTATCATGTGACTTAACAATTAAACTCTTAGGTGTGTGTGTATATATATATATATATATGAGAAATGAAAACATACACAATGCAAAAACTTGTTTGAGAATGTTCATAGCAGCATTATTCATAATACCTGAAAAATTAGAACATCCTAAGTGTCCAACAACTAATGAACAATACATGGTATATCCATATAATAGAACATTATTTGACAATAAAAAGGAATGAAGTACTGACACGTTATAACATTAATGAACCTTGAAAACATGCTAAGTGAAAGAAGCCAGTCATAAAGACCATATTTCATATGTTTCTATTTATATGAAAACTCCAGAATAAATAATTCTATAGAAATAGAAAGTAGATTAGTGGTTGCCAGTGGCTGAGGGGGGCAGGGGTGGGTTGGGTTGGGGAGGAACAGAAAGTGACTAGTAATTGGTATGAGGTTTCTTTTTTATGTGATGAAAATGCTCTGAAAGGTAGTGGTAATGGTTACTCTGTGAATGTTATAAAAATTTATAACATTTATTAAAAATACTTTTAAATGGGTGAATTTTATTGTATGTGAATTGTATCTCAGTAAAGACGTTTTAAAAATGGAGAGTTGTTCAATGGGTATATAGTTTTAGTCATACATGATGAATAAGTTCTAGATGTCCGCTGTACAGCACAGTGCCCATAGTTAACAACCTAGTGTTGTGGACTTAAATATTTGCTAAGAGGGTAGATCCTGTGTCAAGTGTTCTTATCTCTCACTTTCTCTCCCTCCCTTTCTCTCTCACACCCACATACATACTTCTTCCAAAGAAATACAAGGAAACATTTGGAGTTGATGGATATGTTTGCCACTTTGATTATGGTAATGATATCATGGGTTATGTGTATGTCCAAACTTATCAAATTAATATGTGCATTAAATATGTGCAGTTTCTTGTAAATCAATTATAGCTCAATAAAGCTATAAAAATAATATGGTAAACCAGGGCCTAACATATGGTAGCCATTTAGTAAATGTAGGATAGGACCTAAAAAAATATGTCAAACACAATTCTCTGGACAGTTTGTCACCTGTCTCTAGTGGTGAAGTCGAGGGTTGTGTCAAGGGTGACTGAGGGTCTGAGAACTTGGGAAAAGACAGAGGCAATGGCAGAAACAGGGTTGCTGGCAAGGAAGCTAATGTGGGGTTGGAGGAGGAATGGGAATTCCTTTTGCAGTATGTTGAATGTTCAAGTGGAAATATCTAATATCTATTAATATCTACTATCTATCAATTAAGATTAATGAAAAAGAAATGGTTTTACCCCCAAAGCAGAAGAATATTGTATAAACAAATATAAAATCTCCTTGCTATTGTGATAAGCCACTGAAGGTCTCCCTTTCCAATGAGTGTGGGGTGTTGGTGAGTTGTTTACATTATGCATAGTGAAGGGGGAAGACTGGGTAGCAATGTTGAAGTAATTAAAAAATATGACTATAAAAAATGGTCTGTTGTAGGTGTCTTCAGAAGACATATCCTTCACAACTCCCTTCCCTCAGCGTCATTCTCATATTCATGGATGAAGCCCTGTCCATTATACAACGGGCCATCACCAGTGTCATCACCCGGACCCCCTCTAGATTATTGAAGGAGATCATCTTGGTGGATGATTTTAGTTCAAATGGTGAGCAACCTGATCAAAGAATCATTGTAAGAATTATCACTTATCATCTGTGCTTGGCTGGCATGAGGTTTTAGCTTAGTTAAGCTTTAGTTGAGGCCACCTTGGTTTCTCATGCAGGGAAAAGAGAAAAATCATTTGTTGAGGGTCTTTGTCTGCTGGCCACGTGTAGTCTTTGCAAAGTCAAGGTGGAGGATGATTATCTCGATATGAAGATGAGGAAACGAAGACATAAAGAGATTACAGAGTGTGCCCAAATCGCATGGTGAGTCAGTGGTGGAGCTGGGAGTTAGGCCCAGGACCGAGTGACTCCAAAGTCACCTGTGCCCTTCCCATGTACCATGAAGGAATCCTGAAGGGATGAAGTAGGTCCGAAGGAGGGTCTCAGACACCAGGAAGGATTTACAGTTGCTCCTCATGAAGAAAAGACCAATCTCCCCAGGTCATTAAGCTTGGAGAAAAGAGAGCTTTTACCCGTCACAGTGGCAGCGTCTCTTGCTCACAGGATGTCCCTGGCCCCAGTCTAGCCTAGCCACGGAGGACACATGGGGAAGTGGGAGATAGTGGACCTGTGTCCTCACTTTGAGTTTATAATCCCAGCTCCTCCCTTATAAATTCTATGTCCTTGGGTAACTTAACTTCTCCATGCCCTGGTTTCCTTAAATGCAAAACATGGCTGTTGATAATAATAACTATCTCATGAACTATAGTAAGAATCAAATGAAATAATAAAGGCTGTGAACATTATTTGTTCTAAGTACGTTATATGTGTTAATTATTTTAATCATTACGCCAACCCTATGAGGAAGGAATCACTTTTTTGCCCATAACACAGACGCACAAAACTGAGGCACAGATTGGTCAAGGAACTCACTCAACATTACACAGCTGGTAAGTGAGAGAATTGAGATTTGACTGTAAACTTCAGAGTCGAGGGCTGTGGCTCAAACCACTATGTTCAGTGATACATTGCACGAATTATATATAGGATTTAGCATATGGTAGCCTCTCAGCAAGTGTTAGCTCTTAGTTTGATTAATTTTGTTCACCAAATAAATAAAACCAGAATGAAGTTACAAAACATTAGCGATTAGGGCTAACGGTAAGGAAGAATTTTCTAACTGTAAGGGCTGTGAAGTGGTGGCTCGTTGGAGGCAGGATTTACTCTTTCTCTGGGGATCTTTAAGTATCAGACAGGCTACTGTAGCTTCATGTTCTCTCGGGGAGAGAGAGACAGAAAAATGACGACTTAAGCTCTCCTTTTTGGATTTTCAGGCACTAAAAATATTTCTCTTCATCCTTTACATCCTCTCCTCTCTTCTCCTTCTAACGTAACTAAAGAAAGAACAAGAAGGTGCAATGACTAGAGAAAATTCCACTGAAAACCAAAGAAAAGAGAATGCTGGTTTCATTTGCTTCTGGGCATGGAGACTGATTCCAAGTTGTACACCTGGTTTTGTGAGCAAAAACTAGGCGCTTGATTAGAAAGACCTCTGCCCTGGGCATCTGAAGATGCCCTAGCTCTGCTCCCTGGCTCTCCGAAACACGCTCAGGCAGATCCTCCTGCCTCTCTGGGCCTCAGCTTCTTCCTGGGGCAAATGCAAGCGTTGAGCTGGAAGACCACTAAAGGTACCTTTTTCTGTGGAAAAAAAATCAATCAGTCTCTAACTCCGTGTTCCCTGTGGGGCAGATAAGACTAAATTCAAGATTTTTCCTCTGTGACAATAAAATAAACAGATACAAGATTATAAACGCAGGTAGACAGATATGGAGACGCCAGATGAAGCTCTCCATTGTTCTAATCTGCACCCCTGTCACAACGCTTCCCTCTCACTTGGTTTTCCGTAGAGATGATTTGTTTGGATGAGCACAGAAGAAGAACAGTTAGCCATTCTTTGGTGTCCCATGGACAGGAATTGGCTTCTCTCTCACTAACTGTGGAAACCATAAGAAAAACTTACTACCCATGTGACTCTGGGGGCAAGTCACTCAACTACTCCATGCCTCAGTTTCCACATCTGTAACGTGGGGGAAATAATGGTGCCTACCTGATAGGACCATTCTGGGGTTTAAATAAGATGTGCAAAGTCCCCAGGACAGGGCTTGCTCCTGATAAATGCTGGCTAGCATTGCTGCTCCTTGCTTACCGTGGTGCCATTTGTAGCACGATTGAAATGCCACAGCCTGGTATATTAGAGGTCTGCCCCTTTCTCTCTCTCCCTAGATGTGAAGCTTCACATCAATCAAATGTTTTGAGCACCAGCAGAACTATTCTAAACTTCTTAGAAATTATATCAATGTTAAGTGAAATGTTGTATTTTCTCCCCAATTTTAGGCAAATTCCACAATCAACAACTATTTATTGAGTTTCTACCATGTGCCAGGCACTGTGCAGGGAAGAGGGTGTCAGAGATTTCAAGAAGTTTCCATCTTAATGGACGAGGCAAGACATACCTATGGAAGAACTTTGTGTCAAATTGAGCGAGCTATCAGTGAGTGCAAGATAGCCCAGAGAGGGGACTGGGGTGATCTAGGGAGGCTTTCTGGATGAGGGGGCTTGAATTGAGACTTGAAGACTTGGTAGGATTTGAAAAGGCAGAGAAAACAAGACAAGACTCAGAAACCGGGGTGGCGGCTGGGGATAGGAAGTGGGAAAAAGAACGGCGTGAGCAAAGATGCAGAACCCAGAAGCATCCTGAACTGACCAGCCTAGAATAAAGGGTTTGGGGAGGGGACCAGTAGGAAGGCCATGCTGGGAAAGGAACACAGGTTTACTTTAGAAGATACATTGAAATGTCTTTAATTCTTTGCTGGACCATAGGCATTATTTCTAAAGGGTGACTCAGAATCTGTGGCTTATAGAATTTTGGAGTTGGAAGGGTCCTGACAGATTATCTGGTACTTCTCTCTAAGTTGAGGAAATAGACACCCCTAAATGGGAAGTGACACAGAGTTAGGTAGTAATCATCCCAGAGTCGAGATATCTGGGTTTTATGGCAACTCCTGCTGACTACTTTTTAAAATTAGTGCTAAGTGGGTGCAGAGACTGGCCATGGTGGCTACCCCCAGCTCACTCCCAGTGGGTAGGAGCAAACAGTCTCAGACCCACTGGCCTAGCACCTTGAGTAATTGAGTCACTCACTCTCAAGTGCAGCTAGGTAAGTTCTAAAATGGGGGAAATTTTAGTGGCATAGTCATGTAGGTATTGATTCCAGGTCCTGAACACTGTAGGTCTCACAAATATGCTCCTCTTTTGAGAGAGGAACCAGCAAGAATCTCATCCTTTGGCCACGGGGAGAAAGGACCTGGAGGGAGGGCTCGAGAAATCCAACCAGGTTCCCACAGAGCTCTTGAGGCAGAGTGACATGGTGGTTAAAGACAGCAGGAGTTCACACCCAGGGGTGCCACCTACTGGATGTGTGACTTGGAAAAGTTTCTTAACCTCTCTGTGCCTCAGTTTCTTCATCTGTAAAGTGGGGATACTATAATGCCTACCTCATAGGATTCTTTCAGAATTAAATGAATTAATATTATCAATAAATAACTAAGAGTCATTTGGTTAGGTATCTGCTTACTGCTTCGTGATTTGCATGCAAGTTGTTTTCATACATGTGGGGAATTCAGCCAGCAGGCTGAGTCAAAGAACACAGGCACAGAGAGGCTTTATTGAAAGAAAGAGGGAAGGAAATCCCTGTAAACAATATGGAAATAGTGAATCTTGTTTGCATAATTTTGGGGGTAAACTCATAATCAAGAAGCTGGCAAAGAGATTAATCTGTGAATTCTGTCCCAGCTGATCCTTGAGTAGTCCACCTAGGAGTTTCTAAAACAAAACTACGTCAGTTGTTTATGGATTCTCCAGAAGGCTTGAGAGTTTAGCTGTGAAGAAGACCTTCTAGGCTTCCCTGCGATGTTGCTCATCGGCATTTCTACCTTAGTTAGGCCAGGTCTGTTCTGCTCATTCTCGTAAGAATTTACATGTTAGCCACACTTATAACTGCCTGGCACACAGCAAGCAGTGTTATCATTCTAAGATAGTGTAACTGTGAGAGAAAGGAAATTAGGAATGGAAATATTAAACCTCAGGTGGAAGGCAAAAGACAGGTAGGTGCAGGGGAAGTACTACCTGTTATCTCATCTGAGACCGTGGAATTGCTCATTCCGTGCTGGAAGTAGTCCAACTGCTGTTCTATAATAGTATGAAACTTCTGCACCACATTGATTATGGTACTCAGAATTTCTATAGGTGTGCATTTGGTTGGCAGGAGAACTGAAGGTAAACTTGGATGAGAAGATTAAGATTTACAACCAGAAGTATCCAGGACTACTTAAAATAATACGGCATACTGAGAGGAGAGGCCTTGCTCAAGCACGCAACACTGGCTGGGAAGCGGCCACGGCGGACGTGGTCGCCATATTGGATGCTCATATTGAAGTGAACGCTGGGTGGTAAGGTGCCAGGAGGCTTCTTCTTCTGGGAAAGGGCAGAAAAGAGATACTGTACATGTGCTGAATACAAGAGAGGGTATTATGGAAATGGGAGAGTCAACGCCAGACCTTAAAGGGAAGCTACAAAAAGAGCCTGCTTTTCCTCAGGTATTTTGGTTGGCTAAGAGAAGCAGTGTAGATTAGAGAAAAAGACAATGGGCTGGGAGTATTGACAGCTGCATCCTGACTCTGACTTTGCCAAATACTTTGTGACTCTGAATAAGTCACTTCACTTAACTAGACATTTGTGTCTTTAACTGTAAACTGAAGAAATTGCCCTTTGGTAATTCCTAAGGTTTTTCCCAGCCATGAAATTACATGATATAAAGAGAGCTGTGATTTTCAGAGGATATAGAAAGTCGCACAGGAAAGAGGCATCATTTTGGAAACAGGGAGACCAGAGAGGTCATGGAAATTCAGGTAGAGCACTGATAGTCCTGTTCACAATGGCCTGGGGAGGGTACTTGGGCACCAATTTTAAATCTGCTCTTGATGTGGGTATGCTGCCAGTGACCCTAGCAACCCCAGAAGCTGCAGAGATTCCCTGGACTCTGCAGAGTCCTGCTCCAACCTGGCGCAGCCTCAGTGGGGAAGGTACTCGGTGTCGGGCACGGTGCGTGGGCAGACCTGCTGCTGGCCCTCACGCTCCAGCTGGGCTTGCTGCTCCCTCTTCCAGGGCAGAGCCCATCCTGGCTCGGATTCAGGAAGACCGCACCGTGATTGTGTCGCCCGTGTTTGACAACATTCACTTTGACACCTTTCAACTGAAAAGGTATCAATTGGCAGTTGATGGATTTAACTGGGAACTGTGGTGCCGCTACGATCCACTGCCACAAGCCTGGATTGATCTGCACGATGTCACGGCTCCAGTGAAGTAAGTCTGAGTGCGCTTAGGGACCTTGAACAGCACATGGGAATGAGCTGCGTGGGTTTTGTTTATCTTTGGTGGTAGTGATGGGGGCCCAGAGCAGTGGAGGGCATGAGGTGAAGGACAAGGGACAGAGGAAAACCCAGTGAGCTGGTCGCAGAGAAGAAATCATAGACGCTTTGCACTATATAGGGGCTTTCAGGCAATAATAAAGCAAATCATTTAATATTTTAGAAAATATTTGGGCCATTTCAAACATTATCAGGCTATGAAGTAGGAATACCTAGATAAAAAACATGTAATTTGAGAAGGGTTACATGCACTTAGTCCAGCCGGAGGTTTTAGGGAAGGCCTTCAGGATAAGAAGAGACTTAGGCAGAGTTTTGAAGAGCAAAGCATCGCTGGCTTCCCACCCCCACCTCCATTCTGCCACCTGCCTCCTAGAGAAGGCAGTGACTCCCCTGCCATGTCCTCCGCAGGAGTCCTTCCATCATGGGCATCCTGGCTGCCGACAGGCTCTTCCTGGGAGAGATCGGGTCTCTGGATGGTGGGATGCTGGTCTATGGAGGAGAGAACGTGGAACTCAGCCTAAGGGTAGGTACATTTCCCTTCTCTTTATGGGGCAATGCAGAGGAGAAATATTAGGAAGGTGGTAGGATCTCTAGAATCCTAGGACACAGCTGAATGTCATTAGCTCAGGAGGTGGGCAAGTGCTCATGTTTCCAGGTCCCTGGGTTAAGGAGGAGTAGGCAAGAGGATCTCTGGTGTGCAGCTCCCTGGTGCAGGCCTGTGGAATCTGGGGAGGGGTGAAGCTGAGGCTAAGCAGATGTTGTCTCTATTTTGCTTGAGGACTCTGGGCACTTTCCAAGCAACCCCTGGAATAAACCAGCTTTGGCAGACAGTTCTCTATAAAACCAAAGACAGAGAAAACTGGAGTGTGCAGAGGGACCAGGGAATTCGGGCATGTGTGCAGCCTGTCTGCTTTTGGACAGACAGCTAGAGCAGTGGGCACAGTGGCCTGAGTTTGTGCTGAGAAATGGTCTACTCTAGGACAAATAGCCAGAGGTGGGCAGCACAGCACGAAAATCCTCAAACCACTTCTAGCTGTGACCATTTCTGTGTGTCTGCAACAATGCTGACTTCACGCCCCAGCAGCGATGCCTCTTCCTTGCCCCACAGCTTCCTATGCTTGTTTAGGTCAAATGAACAACCCGAATTTTTGTGTTCTATAAAGGAATTCAGGTGTAAACCAAGACAACTAGAGAAATTCCAAGTGCAGGTTCACATTACATCAGTGTATCAGTTAGCTATTGACGAAAAAAAATGCTGTATGACAAACCACCCCAAACCTGGTGGCTTAAATCAACAATAATAGATTCTCAGGGATCTACAGGTCCAGGGATTGGCTAGGGTAGCTCTGTTCCACACACATTCATTCTGGGACTCACCTGATGGGGCAGCAGCTACCTAGGGAAAGAAAGCTCTTCTTGTGGTGCACGAAGGGATAAGTGGGACCACATGAGGTCTCTTAAGGCCTAACTTTGGAAGTAGCATGCTATTTCAGAGTAAGCCACGTGGCCGCGCCCAAAGTGGTGTGAAGATGTAGGGCCAATAAATCCAATGCGTCAGAATCAATTCAGAACAGATTTCATGCGTAAGATATCCCTTTCACAGTATTCCTTTTACCTCTTCAGTATAATCTGTAGGGCTTTGTTATAATAGGAGGTGCTGATGCTTGAGTTTGTGATTATTCTTGTTAGTTCATTTTCATTCATCTTCCAGCCTAAGGCTGAACTCTTAAAAGAGACAATATAAGGTAGTGGAAATAGCACAGGAACTGGAGACAGACAGACTTAAGTCCAAATCCTGCCTGCCTGTGCAACATACAAGCTCTCTAAGCCACACCTACTACATCAAGTACCTAACATGTGAGTGATACATGGCTTACACTCAATTAATGGTTAATGGTAAAAATTTGTAATAAGAATGTCAGATAGCATTGTAAAAAATGCTGGAGCTGAGTTCTAGTCCTGACTCGGACTGTGGACTGAGCGTCTGTGAAATGATTTCTCTCCTCTAAGCTCTGAAATTCTGTGCCTAACACTAGGTGGTCTTTGGTCCATTGCGGTGTCTGGAGGAACAAGATACTTTCCTATCTAGGGTTTATTAGTTCCACTCTCTTCATTTTCTTTCTAAATGAGACTGATGACCATATAGCCATATACTGTACCCAATTAGGACCCACTCAAGACCCCACATTTGTGTTAACAAATGAACTTCGATTCTTGTCTGGGTTACACTTTAAGCCACAATCATTCAGTCTTCATTCATTTTCCCATTTGTAAGTGAAGAGAAGCATTCTTGCTTAATGTACTTCATAAGGATGATGGTGCAATCAAAACATAATAATGAATTTGAAATGATTTTACAAAGGTATTAATTAGAATGCTCGTTCAGCTTCTGTGACAGAGGCTAAAAGAACAGAGGCTTAAACAAGATAGAAATTAATTTTTCCTCCCTGTAACAGTTTGAACACAAGCAGTTCAGGATTGCTGTGGAAACATTATGGTGAGGACCAAGATTCTTTTATTCCGTGGTTCCGCTACACTTGACACCACGTCTATGTTTTAGCCAGTAGGAAGAAAAAAGAGCATGCCCCCTTTTTTCAAAGGTCGCTACCTGAAAGTTGTGTATATCGATTCTTCTCACATTCCAGTGGCCACTACCTAGTCACTAGCCACACCTGTGTGCAAAGGATTGTGGGACATGCAGACTCCAGCTGGCTGGCTGTATGCTCGTTATTCCGGCTATAGCTGTAGGTGTCCAGGAGAGTAGATATTGAGGAGGGCAGTGCAATTAGTCTCTAGCACGAAAATATAAATGCAAAAGTCATCATTTTATGGACGGTACTTAGCAAAGTCCTGAAGATGGCCCTAGTTAGGCTGTGGCTGGGTGTTTTCTACCTACCAGAGCTTCAGATGAATTTGGCTGGAACCCCAGTTCTTCAACTTAGGACTAAAAGCCCTCATTATTTCTGAGTTCCTCATGCTTTGCTCTCCCCTTTTGCATCTAGGTGGCTCTCTCTGTTTTTATTCTCCCAAACACATGTAGAATACTGTCATTTCAGTTTCCACAGGAAATCCTATTTCTTTTAACATTTTGTGATTTTTTTAAAAAAATGGACTTTGTTTAAAATATAGATAGTGTCAGGGGAAGGGTTATTCTTTCCCTTTTCTTGGATCAAATAGTTCTGCTTACATCCAGGTTCCTTGGTTTGTGTGTGACTATCTCCCTTCTAAGGGCTTTCTAGGATCTTTCTCCACGAACAGATCTTGGAGAGCATCAGAGCTGCATGGAGGGCTTTGCTCTGACATCTAGTGGCCACAGCAGGGAGGGTGCTCATGGCTGTTGTACATGGAGATGACGGGTAGGCAAGCAAAACCAGCGTTTGTCAAGCACCTTCCGTATTCCTGACACTGAGCCAAAGCTTAACACGTGACCTGCCTGGTTCAGAATCCAGCCCTGTCATTTAGCTGATAAACGTGGGCAAGTTACTTAAAGGGGGATAACCGCAATACCTGCCCAGTGAGGGTTAAATTCATGCAAAGTATTAGGAGAATGTGTGACATAAAGTTATGCATTATTATTTCCAGGAGCTTCATGTCTCTGTGTGTGTGTGTGTGTGTGTGTGTGTGTGTGTGTGTGTGTGAGAGAGAGAGAGAGAGAGAGAGAGGTGATGGAAGGAGTTTGGCAAATGGGAATAAATTGGAAGAGCAGTTTGAAAACCACTGGGCAAGGATAATCATTAACATTACATCATAAATGGCAATCCTGGCTTTCAACTTAAATTTAAGGTTTCTTGTGCCAAGAGTTAATTTTTCTCCCTTAAATTCCTGTGGGTTGAAAACCTCCATCAACTAGGAAAATTGAAGTAAAGTTGTATTTGGATTTTTGAGTATTTGACTGGAGAGGATAACAATATCTGAAAACAAACTGGATGTAACCTCCCCATGATTATGGGGACCAATGAGGAGACGCAGAGAAGGATAATGGAAGAAAAGATGTGCCTCAGGTTGATCTTAGAGGCTGCCATGACCGAGTACCTGTTAAGCCATTTAATCCTGCTCACAGCCCAAATGGTGGATGTGTCCTTTTAGCAGATAAGTTGAGGCTCGGCGAGGGTGAGTGTTTTACCTCTAGCTGCCAGCTGTGTGTGACTGAGTCAGGATTTAAACACAGCCAGTCTGACTTCAAAGCCTGGCTTTTGTTCATTCTACTGTCCTGGGTTGTGGGGTGCTGAGGAAGGGGAATCTGTGGGTTAAGAAATGGAGGAAGGGATGAAGAAATGACACTCTTTTGATATGTTAACTGAACCAGCAGGGTCCCAACCACTCGCCCTCATCTCAGGGGCTCCCCCTGGCATGAATGCAGGGGGTTGCTGACCACCACCAGGTGGGCTGATTAACTCCCAGAACCTGCAGCTCACACAGGCAGCCAGGAAGAGAAGACACAGGAGACATGTTATCAATCAATGTTATTAGATAGTTCTATTATCTATTGGGATGAAGACCACATTAATCTACATATTAGTTCTGACAAGTGTATTTGTACCCATCAGGATAGTAAGGAAGAATATTTATGATTGGATCACAAGCCATGGTGTCTCTTGATCAAGAATTACTTAAATTAGCCATACATTGCTGTGCAACAGTATTATACGAACTTATGTCTTAAACCAAGAGATACTCATCATCTCGCAGTTTCTGTGGGTCAGAAGTCCACGCACGGCTTAGCTGGGTCCTCTGCAAGGCTGGAAAGCGCCAGCCAAGGGTGGGTTCTCATCTAGGCCCGACATGGGGTGGATCTGATTTCAAGCTCACTCAGTTCCTGGAAGTCTTCCCGACTGAGGAAGCGTCTAGTTTTCACAGGCTATCCGTCAGAAGCCGCTCTGAGTCTCTAGCCCCACAGCCCTCTCCTTACGCTGGCTCACAATGTGGCAGCTTGCTTCTTCAAAACCAGTGAGAGAGCATCTCCTGGCAAGATGGGCACTACAGTCTTATGTTATGTAATGCAATCACATCATGTGATTGATTGTACTCTGTCACCTTTGCCATATTCTACTGGTTAGAAGCAGTCACAGGCCAGACTCGAGGGGAGGGGATTAGGCAAGGATGTGGAACCAGGAGGAGGGCTCATGGGGCCACCTCAGGGTCTGTTTGCCTCGCTGCCCTCTCTCTGGCATGAAGACAGAGAAAGTCATGGGAAGCTAAGTCCTGTGAGAGCGGCTCAGGGCATGGTGCCTCCCGGGACTTGGGCTCTTCCCTTGGGGGTAGGTAGCAGAGGTGACCTCTCCTTTTGTCCTTTAGGAGGACTTCCTGAAGGAGGTAGGATTTCAGGAACTGTTTGAATGACAAAAGAGAAGCAGTTAGGTAGAATTCTAAGGAAGGATGATTTAGATAAATAGGTTGGGAGGGAATATGAAAGTGGAAGGACTGAACTTACATTTTTTAAAAAATGGTTCCAAAATGCATCCTCCTTGTGTCAATAAGCTACGCCACTCACTGACTGTGAAGCCCAGCCTGTGCAGGTGACTTTTTCTCTTCTCTTGCAGGTGTGGCAGTGTGGAGGGAGGATTGAGATCTTACCCTGCTCCCGGATTGCTCACCTAGAGAGACACCACAAGCCCTACGCCTTGGATCTGAGCTCTGCCTTGAAACGCAATGCTCTGCGAGTGGCCGAAGTCTGGATGGATGAGTACAAAGACATGGTCTACTTGGCCTGGAACATACCTCTCCAGGTTTGTCATGGACATGAACAGAAGTAGGGAAGACTGGAAGAGGAGGAGGTGGTGATTATGGGGTGGAGGATGGGAAGGGATAAAGCAAAATGCCATTTCGGCCCTAAAGAATTAGGGTAAGGTCCTGTGGAGTGATAGTGATGGCACTCAACATCTACGTAACAGTAAGGTGCTACGTTCCAGACACTGTCTCATGTATTAACTCATTAACCATCTCAACATACCTGTGCAGTAGGTTTTATTTTTATATTCTAAGTTTTACAGATGAGGAAACGGAGGCACAGAGAGTTGGAAAGAACTTGATTAAGATAATATAGGGAGTAAGATTTAAACCAAGGAAGTCTGGCTTCTAAATTCCACGTTCCATTCTTAGCTGAGCCACGTCTTCTGCCCTGGCTGCCTGAGATCGACATGCTGTGCCGTCTTCCATTCCTGAGTTCTGCCCCTGGACTCCAGCATGTTGAGCCGTGACAGCACACAGGGGGAGTCACCCCATTGGCAGACTGTTCCCCTCCGTCACAGTGGGTCTTACAGTAGCCCCAGGAAGTCAGGATGATGGGCAACTGAGGAACGGATCTAGGAAGGAAAGTCTGAAAATGAGGTAGGGCCAGGAGCTAGGTTAATGCTGGGAGCACTAGGTCTGCGGAATGTGAGAACATGCAGAAATGCCTGAGCCTTCCGTAGAGTTCAAAGTCACCAAAATCCTTCCTCGACCAACCCAAGGTGCCAGTAATCTAGAGTTAGCTCATGGTTTGATGAGATGGATAGGAATTTATGCTGGGGTCCCAGTATACCCAGGTATGATAGAAAACAAGACTCCTCCAGAACACCCTTAGTTTTCTTATCTCTGTAGAGTCATATTGTAACTCTGTCCCAAACTGTAAAGAGAATTGTCCCTTAATCACTGAACTTCTACAAGGGATGATCTAAACTTTTACAAGGGCTGATCTGAAACAAACCACAAAGGAACGTTCCGGGAAGTGGGCAGATACACAAGTGATGTCTGCATTTCCTTCCCAATTTTGCCATTTTAGTATTCTTTCACTTTGATTCCCCACAAATATTACTTCTAAAAAGTCTCTTTTAGCCTCCAAATCTTGGTGCTGGAATATTCCCTTTTGAAAGCCTTTTTGTTGGGTCATCACAAGAGAGTTTTGTGTCTTATTGATATAAATATCTCGAACGAGAACAGTCTGCATCGGCTTGCTATGATGGGAAATAAACCAGAGCGGCCCCACTATGCGGTCTTTGCAAATGTCTTTGAAACCAGCAGAGGTTTCTAGGGTTCAAGGTTTCTCCACTATCCCTGGAAATATAAAACACCCAGCCCACCTCACAGGCTCCAAGGAAGATACCCAGTCCCCTTGCGTGTGGCCCATACTCATTGGTGGAGTCGAGGAGGCTTCATGGCTGGAGGCACAGAATGCTCGCTGTTTCGTTTACAGAACTCTGGAATCGATTATGGAGACATTTCTTCCAGAGTGGCCCTCCGGGAGAAACTGAAATGTAAAACTTTTGACTGGTACCTGAAAAATGTTTATCCGGTCCTGAAGCCAATCCACAGCATCGTGGGCTATGGGAGAGTATGTATTATGAAATTGCATCTTAGATTTTGAATGTCTGACTGCAAAAGACAACAAGACTGCCCAGCTGAGGGTTTCCAGAACCCATCCCGGCCAAGACTTCTCTCCCACTGCACCTCTTAGGCCCTTTACCCTTGGACCCTTTGCTTCTTTTCATCTCTTGCTCCCCCATCCCCGTTTCTTTTCCTTCTCTCTGCTTCTAGTCCCTTTGTAAACTGCAGCCCTTGCACTGACCCTCTCGGTTTCCCAATCAATCAGAGTGTCTGGCTGCCCACACGAACTCCACAGGGGCGCCCCATCCCTGTATGTGAGCTGATGGGCTGCGGCATGGGCATGGTTGTGCCCAGGAGGAGGGCACCAAAGTGGCCCCCCTTAGTGTGTGTCTGTTTCCCATCGCTTAGAAAACAGCTGCCAGGGCCCCGCCCTCTGCTCCTTTGGGCTGGTAGCTCCTGGCGCCCTTGGTGTGTTGGGGAAAGTGCAGGCCCTGGGGCGGCGGGAGGCCCTGTTTCTCTGGCTTTTCCCAACAGTGCTGTCCTGTGTTTTGCCCCTTCAGATGAGAAACCCGTTGGATGAAAATGTCTGCCTGGATCAGGGCCCTGTCCCGGGCAGCACGCCCATCATGTATCACTGCCATGGGTTCAGTTCACAGGTATCTCCACAGCCTTCCCTGCTCACCAGGCTGTGTCTGCGGTGGCTCAGCCCCTGGCAACCTTTGCCAGACTCAGACGATGGGGAGGCGGGAGCTGAGCAGCCAGGGAATGGGAAGGGTGAAACCCAGACCTGCACTTGTAACAGAGCACTTCCTACTTCACGCTAAAAGTCATGGCGAGATAGTTCCGTTTCAGACACAGGGAGGAGAAGTAGAAAGGCCTCGCTCTGTCAGATTCATTCTCCATGGTAATATCTTCATCGACAATCACCTCCCATCCATTCCGCTGCTCCCTGTGTGCCTCACAAAGTGGACAGGTGAAGCCACCTGTGCTTCTCCTGTGGAGAAGGAAACAGGGCAGAGAAGAGAGAGACGAATGGAAGTTCCCCCAAGGGATGGAGGAGCTCTGGCACCAAGCTACAGCCCCGGGAATTATTTTTTACGGAGAATATTCCTATCTAGTGTCCTGCCTTGCATGTTCCCTCTTGGGAATCTTTTGAGGTTTCCACGTAGGTGAAAAAACTTTGACATATAAACAACCTACTTGTCCAAGCTCACTGAGTAAGGTCGTGACAGGCTGGGACTTTGAAAGTTTTCGTGACAAGCCTACCGCTGGGGCTTACAGTTCTGAAGTTCAGTTGTGTTTTTTCCTTGAAGACAGGCTCCCTCATCCGAGCAGGCTATGATGCCATCGCAGCCCTTGTAGGGAAGGAAGCAGGCTCAGAGCCCCTGCTCTCCTCGCTGGCACCAACTGGGCAGCGGGGAGGAAGCAGAGGCGGCTCCTTGCTGCCTGGGACAGGCCAGTGCTCCCTGTGCGACTGAGAGTCTCAGGGCCCCAAGAGCAGTCCTCATCCCTCTGTAAGGCAAAGGACTCCCCTGCACCCGCCCCAACCACGCCATGGCAGGTCCCTTGCTCTCTTTCAGCACGTCTACTACCTCCTGACCGGGGAGCTGTATGTGGGACAGCTGGTTGCCGAGACAAACACTGACAACCGCTGCCTGACAGATCCTGGCGACAGGGAGAAACCCACTTTAGAGCCCTGTTCCAAGGCAGCTGAAAAAGGACTGCACATATATTGGGATTTTAAACCCGTGAGTTGCATGTTTTTTAAAGGATAAATTATATTCAAATATAGTATGAAAGGTTCAGACTTGATTTGATAGTTTTAGGGAAATTAATTTTGGTGGCAGTGTGTAGGGGAAAGATCGCAGACAGGGAACTGGGTGTGAAACCTAGTCTCTGGACTAAGACAGGGTGGTTAAACAGGAGAAATACTGGAGTTTGTTATAGTTCGATAGCTGAGAGTTTGTGCTTGTTAACGTAAATAATAAGTGACTGAAAATGAGAGTTACACTCAATTGCGGCTTATTAAGCGAAGATTTTGAGGATGTGTCCTGGAAAAGCGCAGCTCACCAAGTACCTATTAAGGACTGGGCTCTCCATAGACGAGGCTGAGAACTTTGCATTTAAAGGAAAAAGGGGGTGCACAGGAAAAAGGGAGGGGTGAGGGAGGTGAGCAGTGAGACAGCTGATGGTTTTCTTGTGAAGTTCTATGTGGTGCTCAGTAAGTCTGCATGAGATAAGACGAACATTCATAAAAGGGGGTAGAGGAGATAGTCAATGTTGGGGTCTCCCCAGGGTGGGTAGATGAGTGATCATATCCCTCCCTTGGTTTGCATCTGTGGAGATAAACTTGTAATCAATATTTAAGAGATATTTAGGCTATAGTCTTAAGGTTATAATTGACATACATTCATTTTATGGGGACTGTATATCTTGAAGGGGTTTTTTTAGGGTTGAAGGAAATAAGAAATATTTTACCCCAAAAAACATTTCTTTGACATATTTTGAGATGGCTGTGGGCAAACAGGAATGTGCTATATGGCTGTCTAGGTGGGGTCTGGGGGAGGGACCTGAAGAGAACCTCTGCTAAACGCAGCCAGGCCCTGCCTATCTGGTCTGGGACAGAGTGCTGAGTCTGACACCCTGAAACGCCTTAATGAAAATAGTTCCCTGGGGACTGTTATTTTGAGGTGTGTACCCATAACAAGACCACCTTTCCAGGGTTATGGGCTTCCTTTCTCCCTCCCACAACCTGTCCACCAAAGAGCCCTGTTTAGTCATTTTCTAAGCCCCTTCACTTCTTAAAAGATGACCCATGTGCCTCACTGGGGAGAGGATGGCGGTGCTGGTGTGACTCAGTTCTCGGGCTCAGTTCTCCCTTTTGGCATCATGAATTTTGGGGGGCCCTGAGATTTTTATTTTTCCTTTACATTCTCTGATCCTAGCTTAGTCACCTTTAGCAAGCTCCTTGCTCTCTCTGAAGCTCAGTTTCCTCATCTAGAAAATGGAGACAGTGTCTCCTTTATGGGCCTGTTGGGGTGTGGAGTGAGGCAGAGTGCGCTAGCGCTTGGCATGGCGCCTGGCCGCGGGAGTGCTCAGCACACGTCAGCCACTGCGATTCGCTTCGCTGTTGATGATCCCAGGGAGTGGAGCACTGGGCCGACATTTGACAGGGACTACCGTAAAAGCCCTGCCTTTAACTTCAACAAGAAATGACCAGGAAAAGGGTGGAGGGAATCGGCAGAGTGCACGTGATAATGACAGAGGGTCGAGGGGCCCTCAGGCATGTGGGAAACCACAGCAGGGAGAGCAGGGGTGGAGAGTGACGCGCCACAGGGCATGTCAACACCTCGACTCTGTCTTTCCTCCGTCCAGGGTAAGGCTGTCATGAACAGGGACACCAGACGGTGTCTGGAGATCAAGAAGAGCCCTTCCGGCAGCTACACGCCCGCGCTGCAGACCTGCACCACGCAGGTGTGGCACATACAGCACACCGTCGGGAACTGGGGCCGGGCTGACAGCCAGTGAGCCTCAGACAGCCTGCGTGTGGCCACCAGTTCTTGCCACTGGAGTCCTTCTGCCCCAACACTGCTCACAGTGGGACAGGGCGGGAGAAAGAAAGTGCGTGTGTGTGTGTGTGTGGTGTGTGTGGTGCGTGTGTGTGTGTGGTGTGTGTGTGGTGCGTGCGTGTGTGTGTGGTGTGTGGTGTGTGTGCAGCGACTTGGGCGTGTGGTTCACAGGATGTGGGGAGGCGAGGCCTGTGCGTGTGTGGTGTGTGTATGTGTGTGGTGTGTGTGTGTGTGGTGTGTGTGTGGTGCGTGTGTGTGTGTGGTGTGTGTGGTGTGTGCGTGTGTGTGTGGAGTGTGTGTGGTGTGTGTGTGTGTGTGTGGAGTGTGTGTGGTGTGTGTGTGTGTGTGGTGTGTGGGTGTGGGTGAGCTGACGGGGGTAGTGGAGTGAATGAGTGGAGTGTGTGTGGTGTGGGGGGGGGGGGGGGGTGTGGGTGTGGGGGG
>CAUYPO010017717.1:0-17679 GCA_963574435.1 Cheirogaleus major | reverse complement strand
GCCGTGGCATCAGCCTAGCTCACAGCAACCTCAAACTCCTGGGCTCAAGCGACCCTTCTGCCTCAGCATCCTGAGTAGCTGGGACTACAGGCATGCACCACCATGCCCGGCTAATTTTTTCTATATTTTTAGTTGGCCAATTAATTTCTTTCTCTTTTTAGTAGAGATGGGGTCTCACTCTTGCTCAGGCTGGTTTTGAACTCCTGACCTTAAGCGATCCTCCTGCCTCGGCCTCCCAGAGTGCTAGGATTACAGGCGAGAGCCACTGCGCCTGGCCCCTCCTGACATTCTGACAGGTGACTGTGACCCTGAGAGCCACCAAGGTTCAGAGACCACCAGGCCCCCTTACGGCTCCATCCGTGCCCATCCTGCACCCACACCCATTCAGAACCCGAAATAAAGCCACCGTGGCCCTCTGCCCCTCGAGGCTGCTGGCACACCTGAGCATGCTGCGATGTGGCACTGCCACGTTGACGCCACGCGTGACAGGACAGAGACAAGAGCTGACTGACTCGGGGAAGGGAGGGGCGCGGGGGCTGTGCTTGGAGGAGGAGGAAGATGCCGCCTGCCTAGGCAAGGCGGCCAGGAGGGACCCTTGGAAAAAGGACTGCTTAAACAGGGCATGAAGACGTGAAAACCCACGTCCTGTCCAGCAGGAGGACTCAGGTAGGGCCGGGAGGTAAACCCAGGACTGCTGTGAAGCTTCCCAGGAGCCCCGGGCACCAGGCAGGCGGGAGCAGGTGGGAAGTGGTGTGGCAGCCACGCTGCCGGGGCAAGGTCCCCTCCGATTACCACCAGCCACAGGCAGTGAATCCCAGGCTCGCCCACCAGTTCATCAACCACCCAAGCAGCCCACGAGCACTGCTCAGCCCCAGACCAGGCCCCGAGGACAGACGTGAAGGCGCGGCTGTGGCCCCCCACCAAGTGGCCATGGCAGGAAGAGAACGCGGGGAGACCCTCTGAGGAGCACTGTCTGCCTGCACCAGCACCTCACCCCTGCCCCACGGCCAGGGGCCTTAAAGCACTGGCCACCGAGGTGCGATGCCTGCTCACTGATGCCCAAACAGGCAGGCCGAGGTGGAACACCACCAGGGTCACACGTCGGGTGAGAGCTGAGGCCCGCGCCCACTCCCGCTCCCGCTCCAGGCGGACCCAGCGTACAGCCTCTCGCTGGGCACCAAGGGCGGAATTCCCTGCCATGGAGACTCAGGCCAAAGCCACATCTTCTGTTCTTAAATCTCCTTGGCTCCCAGGATGGGGACCAGCCACTCAGAGAGCACGTGAGGAAGGGACCAGGAAAGGACGCCCCTGAGGCCCAGGACATGGGCCTGCAGGCAACGACCCATTCTGGACTCTGCTGCACAGCAAACAGGGACCAGACTCAAGTCCACACACTGGGTGACACCTGACCCAGGTCCAGGGTGGGGTCGGGGGTATAGACGGAGGAGGGGCAGATCCAGGATGGGGACAGGGGTGTAGACAAAGGGGGGGGGCAGGTCCAGTGTGGAGGCTGGAGCCAGGTGTAGACGGAAGTGGGGTAGGCCCAGTGGGGGCTGAGTGGGCTGTGTAGTGCCAGGAGCCCCAGGGCAGAGATGCCTCGGATAATCAGAGCGGCTGCGGTAAGGGCAGGAGCCCGGGAGAGCCGCCCAGCAGCCCAGGGCAGCCCTGCTAACCCCCTATGGGCAGAGCAGAGGGAGTGCTCCCAGCCACTGTCCCCCCGCCACCCTGAAGAGGGTTCTTGTGCCCAAGAAGATAACTGGCCAAGGTCTGGTGACTGACCAGTGGGTCACGACTCACTTCAGGTAACAGCTGACCCAGGCCTGTGCTCCTGGAAATGAGGTGCACTTATTCTCACTCACCGAGGGAAAACAAAACCAGAGGGGCGTCTGCTGCACCTGCAGTGACACCGGCCTGCTTCCCGACACTTGGGGCCCATCGCCAGCTGGGAAGCCTCTTCTGTGCAGCACCAAGACTGCCCTGGGACTGGGCGCGCCGCCACCCCGCCTGGCCCGGAACCAGCACCCGCCCAGCCCGTCAGGGGCCCTGGCTAGCCCCGGGTCGTCCTGGGTCGCGCAGCTACACGGCCACAGCTGAGCTCGGCCTCTGCAGGCAGCACAGCCATACACGCATACACGTCCTGCACACGATGTGCTGAGGGCCCAACACAGCGGGTCCAGCGGACCCCCTTCCAGCGCCACTGCTGTCTCCCCAAACAAGCCTTCCCAACGTGAAGTGTGAGCCGTGTGAGCAGCACAGGCACCACCCATGCTCTCGGCCCTACGGCCACGTGGGGCAGAAACCTAACTAAAGAAGTCACAGGTCCCCAGACGCTCCCAGAACAAGAGGCCCTGTAATGGTCGGAAACGTGTGAGTTCACAAAGCCACGGCACCACGAGGAAGGCAGGGACTCCCACAGGCTCGGTGCACACAGGTGACCCCTAAATCCTCCGGCTCCAATTCACGCAAATTTCCCACGATTCCCTTTCCTGGATTAAAGCCTGACAGCGGAAGACGGCCCGGCAGCCCTCGCGCTGCTTTTGCACTTGAGCTGTCTGGGCTCACTGTGGAGATCGGAAGCCCAGACAGCTTTCTTGTCTGCTTCTGTGAGTTTGCAGAATTATCCCAAACCCTGCAGGGAGCCCGAAAGTCAGTGGTGGGCCAGCTCAGCACCGCCCCTTCTGAAGAGTCCAGTGATAAATCACCCCACCTCTCAGATTTAAATGCACCCTCAAATCTGATCTGGTCTCCGAAGGAGACCCTGGAGGGGCCAGCGGCTCAGAGTCCACTCCCTGCTCTCTGTGGGACTGCCCCCACCAGCAGAGGGGCAAGGCAGGCTCCAGCCACAGAAGGAGGAGCGTCCAGCGGCCTGGCCCGCCCACGAGGCAGCACCAGCGGCCAGGCCAGGGTGGGCAGTTGGGCCTGGGGGCCTCTGGGTGTGTCTCCTCTCCCTACCTGTCCCTGGAGAGTCCCAAGTGCCCCAGTGAGCTCAAGTGAGCAGAAGGTGGAACTCAAGTCACATGCACGCTTGCTTTGGGGACAGCGTGCCTTCTCCCTGCCACCTCTCCTCCCTGAGGCCCCGCAGCTATTCCCGTGAGCGCACCAGAAAGGCACACCCACAAGCAGCAGGGAAGCGCAGCATGAGCACAGAGCTGAGAGGCAGGCGGGCTATAGGACCCAGGAGGGGTGCCAAATGGCCACCTGCCCGGCCCCACTGCGGGATGGAGCCCACCTGCCACCAGGAGCCACTCTGAGGCTGCCACTGAGGGAGCCACTGCTCAGGGACACGCGCCTCCCCCCAGTGCAGCTGCCCCACTGCTCCCGTCGGCTCCTGCCCATCAAAGCCTTCCCCCCGCACCCCAAGCCTTCCCCCTGCACTTCAAGCCTTCCACCCGCACCC
Source organism: Cheirogaleus major (assembly GCA_963574435.1). Taxonomy (NCBI): domain Eukaryota; kingdom Metazoa; phylum Chordata; class Mammalia; order Primates; family Cheirogaleidae; genus Cheirogaleus; species Cheirogaleus major. The sequence continues at coordinate 14,282 of CAUYPO010017717.1, read as the reverse complement.
TAGCCTTCCACCCGCACCCTAGCCCCTGCACGGAGGGCTCTGAAAGGGCACGTGGCCTGGGTCTGGGTTCTGTAACTTTCAAATCGGACCCAGCAAGTCCATGGAAACGCCCCCAGCACAGCCTCTTCCCCGAAACCATCACAAGCAGAGACCTCCAGGAGCAGCGCCAGCCCCTCCTCCTTGCTCCGCCTGCTGCGAGAGGACATGTGGGCCCTGCCCTCCACGTGGAGGGGCACTTCATGGCGACGCCGGCCAGAGGGGACTTCTCGGAGCAGTCTGGGCTGAGAGGCGGTGGACACAAACCCTAAGTGTGAATATTCTCACGGGGCTGCCCAACAGATCAAAACAGAAGAAACATTTAATGTTTCAAATCAAAGAAGCCCCACTCCAGCCCCCAGAAATCTAAACTCTCCCCAGTACCTCTAGAGGTGACAAAAACAGGAACACACGGAGGGTAGGAGCCTGTGAGCAGAGAACAGAGGCTGAGTCCACAACCGCCCCAGCAGCCCAGCCAGGGAAACAGGTCATTGCCGGACTCACATCAGCATGCCCAACACTGCCAAGGGCAGACCTGAAGCGCTGCCTGCGAAGGGGAGGAGGTGTTCAGCCCGTGACCTGTAATCAGCTGGAACCTCAACTCAGTTAATCCCAACACCCTGGGGGATGAGAGGACCCCCACCGTATTAACACAAACTCGGGCAAACAGACCACAGTTCTGAGAGAAAGTGTACTGAGATCGCAGGTCAGAGGCAGTAATGGCAAAAAAAGAAAAAATGCTGAGCCACATCCAGCCTCGGGCCATGGCAGGGGAACCAGGGGCCTGAGAAGGTCCTGCCTCCCTCAGGGAGCCCACCCCACGCCCGGGACCAGGAGAGAAGCTGCTTAGGAAATGAGGAAGCCCCCAACCTCCTGCGCAAGAGCGCAGCTCCACACTGGCTTCCCCAGTGGCCCCGGCACACTGCGTCCCAGCCAAGCTCTTCTCCCCAACCGCAGCACTGTGCAGAGAGGGCACTTAGAGCCATCTTGGGTGATATCCCAGGAAGTGAGTGTGGCCAGAGGCGGGTGGCCCAGGGTGCCCTGACACCGAGAGGCGTGGCGAGGAGACCAAAGGCAGGGCGTCCGGGAAGCCAAAGAAAAGGTCTTTGAGAAAAGACAAATAACAACAAGTGCTGGGGAGGACACTGCTGGTGGGAGGTCACGCTCAGGTCCTCTCGGGGTTACGCATGGAGTTACCACGGCCGGCGATGCTGGGACAATGCACAGCCAACAGAACTGAAAACGTGTCACCACAGCACTCAAGCAAACATCCATAGCAACATCATTCACGATAACCAGAAAGTGGGAACAGCCAAAACCCATCGATGGGGGATGAAAAGCTAAACGCGTCACATCACAACACGAGTGTCACTCAGCCGTAAAGCGGGAAGGAGGCTGGTGCAGCTGCGCCGTAGATGCACCTGGCAAGCACTGTGCCAGGTGGAAGACGCCAGATGCAAAGGGCTCTCAGGGTCCCTCTCTCAAGTCACGCTCAGACAGGCAAATCCACAGGGCGGGGCGTGGACTGGTGGCTTCAAGGCTGGGGTGGCGGCAGGGGGTTATGCGTACAGGGTTTCCTCTGAGGGGATAAACTGATGTTCTAAAATGACTGTGCTGACAGTTGCCCACCCTGTGCATGTACCATCAACCGACGAGCTGTACCCTTCAAACGGGAGAATACCGCGTATGGACTCCGCCTCAGCAAAGCTGTTGCCAGACAGAAAGTCCTGGAACAGGAGTCCACAGAACTAGGACAGAGGACACCGCTGGGCACTGCCCGCACGGGGCCCCTCTAACGGGCTGAGGCCGGGGGACTGCTGGGAGCAGGGCTAGGACACGCAGTAGGGCTGGAGGGGATGGGGCTTCAATGTTTTCAAGGTGGAAGAAACTGCAGGACCCTGGATGGCGACGGAACCATCCAGAAACAAGGGCAACACTGAAGTCCCAGGAGAGAGGGACACCCACCCCGAGGTCGCCGCCGTATACTCCTGGGCCTCAGGAGCACCTGCGGGTGGGAAGGCCGTCGGGTCCCTGCTAACGGCCCCCTGCTGAGCCCACTCCATGGGTGTGCGGCAGGCCTGGCCAGGCGGAGGACAGGGCTGCGCTGGAGCTGACCGAGCAGGCACCCCGGAGCCAACTGTGCTCTCGGGACCCTACCACTGGCCTAAGTCTCCTCCCCAAGAAACTGCCTGACTGTGTGGGGGTGGGACCAAGCTCTGAAACCACAGCCGGCAAGAGTTCTCCTTCTCGGTTCACAACCCTAATAAAAATGAAAGGCAGCAAAGGCCAGAGACCTCGGTTGTCAAACCCGCCGCAGCAAGCGAAAGAGGTAGGCGTGGACCCCTGGCCAGCCCCTGGCAGGCCAGTGGGCAGTGACAGCAGGAGTCCGATTTGGGAACTAAAGAGCACCCACAGGGCTCATTGAGGGCAGCCCCCCAGGTGCTGTGACAAATCTGGGAGGGGCACGGACACTTCTAGGCCCAGGGAGATGTGCATGAAGGCGTGGGAGGGTCACCATCCAGACAGAGGTCCCAGCGTGTGGGCTGAGGAGACCTTTGCACAGGGTGAACTATTTCAAACTATTTTCATAGAACTACGAACTGATTCCCTCCCATTCCCCTTCCCTCCCCAGTGGGGGGGGGGGCGCTTCACAGAGGACACGTGGCGTGTGGAGGCGTCACCCCTGCCGTGTGCACCACGTGTTCCTGTGCTCCGACGGTTCAGCTTCGACCTCCACACAGCAAACGCTGGGAGTTAAGGCCTACGAGAACAAGGACGCTCTGGGGTCCTCTGTAAGTCTCAGAACGTGAGGGATAGAAGTCTGAAGACCCATGTGTTGTAAGGCATTTACCGCAACACCGTCCCTGACATCAAAGCATTAGAAGGAACCGGAATGTTCCTCAGAGGGACAGCTCCGCAGACTGTAGCATGGCATCCTGGGGACATGACGAGGCCAGCAGTGGTGACGAGGAAGCAGAGGCTGCTGAACAAAACGTCGTGTCGATCCCAGGATGCTAAGGACAAACGATTCAGGTACACAAAGGCAGCAGGCCAGGGAGTGACCTCCAGGTGGGGAGGACAAGGGGCTTGTGAGGGGAGACGTTCAAAACTGCACAAAAGCGAACCACCTGTTCCTCATGCACAAAAGGAAAACGGTGTCCATCACGGCCAGCAGGTCTGTCTCAGGTTCAGACACCTTTCTCCTGGGAACCGCGACCCCCAGGAAGTAGCTGGTGCACTGGTCACTGTTGGAGCTGGGAGTTAGTTGGTTTCCGAGATGACGGAGGCAAAGGAGAGAGAATTCCTTCATGGGCCTCAGCCCCTCTGCGGAGCACATTCGGCAACAGAGGCACATGTCTTGCAAAGGCAAACAGAGCCACAAAGCAAAGCTTCTGAAATCTAGTATTAATACAAACCAAGGAATTAAAAAGTCCTTCGCCCAAGAACTCATTTTCACAGGCCAAGCGTCTATCCCACAAGCACCATATCCCAAACCCGAACCCAGGAAGGAGGCCCCGAACGGAAATGACTGACTGTTTCCACCTGGCGCTTCAGCTTCACCCAGGCCACCGGAGGGGGGCAGCTCCTGCCCCTGGGGGCCGCGCCCCACACAGTAATAAACCTGACAGGTGCTTCTCCATTTACCCCTCACTCAGGACACATCTTGCAGGATTAACCTGCTTACTGTTTACTAAAACAGGTGTTCCTTCTAGGTGTAAAAGTAACGAAGAATTCCACACAGCCTTAGGAAAAGTGACAATGCAGGAGAACATGCTGCTTAACACATGTGAATTAAGTTACCATTTTAATATCAACACAGAGAAATACGTGTATACAGCTGAAACCCAGCAAAAATGCTAGAACTCAGAATCAAAGATTACTGGAAAGAATGTTTGCACAGCAAAATTCTTTTCCCTTTGAGACTAAAATGCCCCACCAGGCTTCATTTTCCTGACATTTCTGAGGCTTTGAAGCCACAGCCAGTGGGTCTGAATCATCTGAACCAACCATGGTATAGCGACATGTTACTGGAGAGCCTAGAATAGAACGCTAAACACACAGGCACACACCCATGCAGGCACTTCTGCAGAAAATTACCACACACAAAACTAGATAAAGTTGCCGTAACACAGTCCGTGGGAAAGGAGCTCATCTCCAGGTGAGTATGATACATGGCGCTCAGAAGTCAAAGAAAAGAGAACACAAAAATAGCGCCTACTTTTATTAGCAAAAACCAAACCCAGCCTGTGCCTGAACTTAGCTTAATGACACACTGCGCCCATGCCTGCCGCCGGCAAAGACCCAGATCCTTCTCTGAAATCTAGAGCGTGCTTGTATCAGCGGCACACATCCATCACAACACTGGCACTGCACCAAGCCGTCCACCTCGGGAGGGAGGGAGGGAGGTACGTGGCTCCGCAGCTCCATCTGTGCCACTTGGAGCCGCATTCTGCTTTATTTGGGTTGGCAGTGTAAGCACCAACAGCGGGGTGGCACCGTGGCTGAGACGCTGAACTAGGGCAGCCTCGGCCTGCCTCTGGGAGCTCCCAGTGCACCCTGGGCCTGGGCTCCCTGTCTCCCCAAAGACGCCACCTTGCTTGAGGTGGGACTGCGGATTGGGTAGGGGCAGCCCTAGAAGGTGGAGGCCTCAAGCAGTTAGCATCCCTCTTCTGGCCTTGAAGAGCTTTTCTGCATCTTTTTCTTTAATATATAAGAAATACAAAGTTATCTGGGCTTTCAACAGACTCCCCTTATTTAAGAACTAAAGAGGTACTAAGTGTCAGGGTAAGATGAGGGTACCCTACACCAGGAGCCCTGCTCAGTCAGCCGGCCACAGACAAGACAGGCAAGCACCCAGGCATATGGAGCCAAGATCTGGGGCCCAGAATCGAGGGCCCAGGATCAGAAGTCAGAAGCTGGAGCTGGGATGTGGGGACCAGCATTCAGGGCCCAGGGCTCAAGGCCCAGGTTTAGAGGCTAAGGTTCAGAATTTGGGAGTAGGAGTTTGGGAGGGGGGCACTAGGGGAGTATGGAGTAGGGTCCAGGTTCAGGGGCCCAGGACAGGGGTTCAGGGCTAGAAGTTTGGGTTTGAGTTGAGATTCAGGGTTTAGGGTTGGGCTAGATTGGGTTTGGGGGGCAAGGGACCAAGTTTGAAGGCTAGGGTTCTGAAGTTAGAATTCAGGGTTTAGGGACCAGGGACAGGGGTTTGGGTACCAGGGTTCAGTGTCAGTTCTGGGGTTAGAATCTGTAGTTATGTTCCAGGGTTCAGGGACTCAAGACAGAGATCTGAGGCCAAGGTTCTGGGCCAGCGTTGAAGACAGGGCCAGAGCCAAGGGTCTGGGGATGAGGGTTCAGGAATCAGAGGTGGGGCTGGGTTTGCGATCTGATGCCCACAGACTGGGTTTCTGGGGTCTGCGTTCCAGGGACCGTAAACAGGGGTCAGCACTGGGAGGATTCAAGGACTAGAGTTTTCCTGTCGGGATCTGAAGACAGGGTTCAGAGGCAAGGTTCTGGGGTTAGGGTTCAGCAGCCAGAGTTTGGAGACTGGGGTTCAGGGATTCAGGGGCCCAGTCTTCAGGTTCCGGGCTTAAGATCAGGGCAGGCGACTGAGGTCTGGAGCTTGGGGGTCACGGCAGGGGTCTGGGGTTCTAGGCTCAAGGGCCAGGGCCCGGGGGGATTTAGGGTCTCGAGGTTGATGGTCCAGGATCCAGGGCTCAGAGTTTGGGGTTTCGGGCTCAGGGTTAAGGATCAGGGTCTGGGGGTCCAGGGCCCAGGAGTCCAGGGCCCCGACTCAAGCAGGGTTCAGGGCCCTGGTCCACAGGTTGGGGATCTTTCTGTGAGCCTGGGGCCCAGGGGTCCAGGGCCCGGGCTCAAGCAGGGTCAGGGCCCAGGTCCACGGGTTGGGGCGTGAGGTCTGTGGGGCCGGAGTCTGGCAGGGGCCGGGGTTGGGTCCGGGTGAGAGACGGGCCGGGGCCAGGGCCGGGTGAGGGCCGGGGTCGGGGCCGGGAGCGGGTGAGGCCGGCCTGAGGCGGCCGCACTTACGTCGTCGAAGAGCGAGCCCACGTTGGCCGTGACCAGCAGGACCGCGGTGCCCGGGGCGGCCGCCTTCCCCGCCATCGTGCCGGGCGGCGCGGGCGCTGGGCAGGCGGCGCGGCGCTTCCTCCGGGGCCGGCGGGGTCTCGCGGGGCCGCGGCGTCAGCTGCGCCGGGGGGCGGCCCCGGGGCTCATCGCGGGCCGGCGGGTCGGCCGGGCCTGGCCGGGGCTCCGGCCTCGCGCTCGCTCGCTCGCGGCTCCGCGGCCCCGCGCTCGCTCGCCGCCGCCGCCGCCGCCGCCGCCGCGCCTCACAGCGGCCCGCGCGTAGCCATTAGCCCCGCCGGGAAAGTTCCCGCAGCCGCCGCCGACTCGGGCTGAGGGCGAGTCCCGCCCCGCGGAGCCGGGCCGGGCGGAGCCTGCGCGAGGGGCGGGGCCTGCGGGGGCGGGGCGGGGCCTGCGCGGAGCTGGGACAGGGCGGGGTTTGGGCGGAGCGGGGAAGGGCGGGGCGGGGCCCGCGGGCCGAGGCGGGGCCTAAGCGGGGGCGGGGTCTGCTCAGGGGCGGGGCGCGGGCCTGCGCGGGATGCGGCCTGAACGGAAGAAGTCCCGGCTGGGGGTGGGGCGTGGGCCTGCGCAGGGCGGGGCTTAATAGAAGGGCGGGGCTTGTGCGGGTTGGGGTCTGAGCAAGGGCGGAGCCCGAACTGCAGCGAGGCTTGACTGGGGGCGGAGCGGGGCCTGCGCGAAGCCTGCGGCCTGGGCGGGGCCTGCTCGGAGGAGAGGCTCGCTAGGGGCGTGGCCTGGGCATGGGCGGGGCCTGCGGGGGCGGCCTGATTCGGGCCGCTCCAGGGCTGCGCTCCTGTCAGTCAGGCAGGGGGCCGCCGCGCCCTAGCGCCGCGGCTGCGCACAGACTCCGCCCTCCGCAGTCCTATGACGTCACGGCCCGCGCTGTCTTCGCCTCTTAAAGGGTCCGTGTCCTCCTTTGCGCCGTGGTTCCGATGGGACCCGGGGCTCTGGGGCGGCCAGGCCCGGCTCCCTGCGGTTAGCCGCGGGGCTCTGCAGCTCGGCCGCGCTCGCTCACAGGCAGGCCCCTGCGCCGCCCCGCGCTGACAGTCGCGTCAGTGTCTAGGGCTGCGCTGTGGACAGTGGCAGGAACCGGGTTGATTCCGTGCCGCTCGCTCAACCCGCAGGTGCAGGTGTCACGCACGCGCGGTCCCCCGAGGCCGTGGGCGCCGCGCTCGCGACCCGGTGCTGGTTGGGTTCTGCGGGACAGACTCGCCGGCCCGCTCCCAGCCGCCCTCAGCCGGTCTCCCCCGAAACCGGTTCCCTCCGAGCCCATGTCTGCTCCAGCCGGCGGGGCCTGCGGGAGGGAATCGGGCTGCAAGGCGCGGTGGGTCCCGACCCGCCAGGACGCGTCCTCGGCGGCAGACCCCGGGAGCTGGAGCACCCCCCACCCGGTCACGTGCGCACGAGAAACGGGTCGGCGAGCGCGGCCCGGAGCCATCGCCAGAGACGACCTGACGGCTGTCCACGCGCCAGTCTGGGGTTCGTGGGGGTGACCCAAGCCAGCCACACAGCCTCTTCTTCATGCGACGGATGCCGTTGCTGGAAACCAAGGGCAGGCCTGGCCCGGGCCTGGGCCCGGGCATCTCCCCTCACACCCTGGCGAAGGGGGCGGCATCCCCGCCTCCCTGTCCTTCCCCAGCGCCCTCTCCTCCCCCTCGCTTCGCCTGCGATTCCCCGCCTCTGGACACTGCCCTCCTCAGAGGCAGCCACCTCCTCTTTCCCAGACATCCCTCGCAGGCCTGTCCCCCCAGTCCCGTGCCCAGCCTGAAGCCTCCAGCACTGATGTGCGTGGCCCTGGCCATAGCGTCAAGCTTCTTGTCACCAGCAACCACACCTCGTCCTAGTGCAGCCACCTCACCTTCCCACCACTTCCTCTCCTTCCATTTCACTTCTGCAGGACAATGCCTGCCGCTCCCGTTCCTTCATCAGCCTTCACATGCACACGCACACGCACAGGCATGCATGCACACACCTCTGCTTCTCCCCAAAGGTGGAATCACTCTGTGCGCCCTCTTCCCCACCTCTCCCTGGCCCCTGCACCCACCAGCTGGCCCCGGGGCTGAGCCCTTCACATCCTCTGAGCTAAATTAGAAAAAAAAAAAAAAAAAACCAGAATACTAGAAAACACCCCATTCCTGCACCCCTAGCATCTCTCAGATCTCAGGGGCACCCACGCTGAGCACCCAGCCCCTGGCTTCTTGCACATTTGCCCTCATCACCCAAAGATGTCGTTTCACCCCTTCTACCTCCCTCTGAACCACCAACCACCCACCCTGGAGGACACTAACATCCTGAGGAAGGATGTGCAGGCTGGGAGCTTCCCCCTGTCGACCTAAATAACAGAGAAGCTCAGGAATAGGCGTCACAGTGGGAATGCGCGTGCCGTAGCAAGTTGCGTGCACATCAAGGGAGACAAAGGAAGGCGAAGGTTTTCTAAGGGAAAACGAAGAGGGTTACATAACTGTTTTGAATCAATTCTCCTTGGCTACAAGGATCAGTAACAAGGGTGGCAGCAGTCTGAGGCTGGACAGGCAGTCGCTCGGCAGATGTTCTCACAGAAGTATTTTTTTGTACAAGGTTTTGGTGGCCTTTATGTAAGGTCAAAGATTTTGCAGACTCTTTGTGATAATGTTGTTACCAGGCATTGTTGCCTGAGCGCCCCCTCCACGGCCCTCCCTGGTGGCATGTGTCCCTGTTTTTAACACAAGTGACTGCATCGGACTCTGACACCTTCCCACACCGAGTCGCAGGCCCACCTGCACCTCCTCTGCCCTGCTATGCGGGATGAGGTGCCCATCCCTGCCTTCGGCCACCCCCTCGGGGCTATGCCACCAGCCTCCGGTCTTAGGAAGCCTCCTTCGCCCTGCTCCCTTCGCTGCACAGCTTCTCCTGAAAGCTGCCCAGAGCCTGGGCCCTGCGAGCCAGGGGTGCTCTCCGCCAGACATCTGCATCATGCTTCTCGTGCCCACGCCCTCTGGGCCATCCTCACAGGGCTCTCACTGGCTCCTAGTTCTGGCCTCACCTGACCTTCCAGTATGGTTGAGGCTGCCCTGGCATCCATGGTGTTCCTGCCCTGCCCCCACCCCTCCTGGAGTCCTGTGCTGGCTCCTCATTACTCTCTGCCCAAGGCTCTGGCATCCTGGGACTTGGTCCTGGGTCTGTCCCTCCTCTGTCCACTGTCTCCTGGACAAACTCCGTGGGCCCGCACCTTACATCCTGTGAACACACCAACCGCTGCACCCAAAAGGGCCATCTCAAACCCAGTGTGGAGACAAATTCCCAACAGCCCCCTTTCTCCCATGGTGCGAACTCCGAAACACCTGCTTAATGACACACCAGGTGTGGCCAGCTCGGGCCTTGGCAGCTGTGCCCCCTGCTGGCTTGACGGGCGACCCCATCGCGCTGTGGGCTCTCTCCCTTCCCTTCTCACTTGGGAACCAGGCCCCTCTGTCCCTGCCCCTCCTGGCCCTCCACACAGTCAGCGGTCTGAGAGCGGGACTCTTCGGCCTCATGCAGGCAGCCAAGCAAAAATGCTCGATAAAGTGAATCAATGACACCTGCAGCCATCAGCCCTGGAGGCAGGGCTGCCGGGTTCCCAGAAAGACATGGGCCATTCACAAGACCCAGGGTGGTGTGGGGGGAGCCATTTTTTCCTTGTGCCTTTTTTCCCTTTTGAAGGTCGCCCCATATCTTTGTGCTGCCTTTGCTGAAACCACAGTAAGTTTCGTGAAGCCCTGCTTCCCCGGTTCAGGAGGGGCCGGGCCCGCCCAGTCTGCAGGGGCAGGAGAGGGAAGGGAGGCAGCTGGGCCTCGTCCTCAGCAAAAATCAACCGTGTGCTCTTGGGCTCCCAGGAGGGAAATTCAGCCCAACTCTGTTGTTAAACAATATGATGTAAGCTTTGTTCACAACACAGCACGTTAGTCACTAAATAGCATATCAGTGGTTTAAGACAGTAACCAGTTTACTTATGAATCGAGACTTCTCGATGGTCCAGAGGTTCACAACTGGGAGGCCCCACAGACGTCCACAAGCATTTAAAAGTCGTCCTTCAGTGTCCCTGTCTATGGCACCTTGTAGCTGCTGAGCGCGTTTCAATCGTTTAATCACCAATCTCCAGTGCTCCTGCCAGGCGGCCAACTGTGTTCCATCGCGTACAGAAACACTGAAGTGAAGCGACTACCCAAGGCAGTTTCTGCAGACAGAGAGCCTGGCTAGACTCTAGGTGGCAGGAACCCGGGGTCCTCTGGGTGGAGCCAGACTTGGTCACTTTAGCCGGAGGTATTTTGTGGTTAGGTTAGTAAGTTAGTGGGGAGCTGATGGACTTTACCTCAAACTCATCTGGAAAATGGAGGCTTTTTCCTTCTGAATGATTTGGATACTTACTTCATTAATCAGCTCGGAGATAGTTATTTTTCAGGTACCAATTGCGTGTGAGGGATTCACATTTCTCACTTCTTACGAGGTCTGCATCTCTGGTTTATTATGTGCAAGCGTCCTGAGGCTGCAGGATGGGGATGCTCACCAGCCTCACGCAGGCAGGAGCTGAGCCCAGCCGGGACCCCAAGCCAGCTGGTGCCAGCAGCCCCTGTGGCCTTAACCTCCACGCACGCACATACCCATTCGTTTGTGCACTCTAGTCATTCTACAAACATCTATTTGGTGCATTCTCTGTGTCGTGCACGGTTCTAGACACCAGGGAAAACATGGTAAAGGACAGAAGAAGAAGACCTTGACCTCAAGAAGCTGAAATTCCTGCAGTTGGGAGAGGCAAGAAGCAGTGTAGGGTCACGTGACATCGTGCCAGCCTACTGCATGTTTCCTTGTAAAAGTCACGTGCTCGACGTGGGACGTCTGAGGACTGCCGATCAGTGCCAGCGCAGAAGAGGGCAGCGTGCACACTCAGGACAAACCAGGCGCTGTCACCATTTTGACAGCGCTCCTCCCAAGTCTTGTTTGTACTTAGCGCTGCAGTGAGCACTCTGATCATGCCGTGCACACAGTTGTCACTGATTTTTGTGACACCCAATGTAAGTGCTTTCAGATAAAACTAAAAACTATTCCTAAATGTTTTTAATGCCTGTGTGACAGGCGCCTGACATATACAGTGATTTACCCTCATGTTGTAAGTTTAGGTTGTTTCCAATATTGCACGGTAAGAAAAACGCTGCGGTGACCATCTCTGTGCTGAAGTTTTTCCGGTTCTTGGGATTCTTTTCTTAGGCAGCAGCTCACACCTGCCTCCTTGCTCTGGCAAATGAGACACAATCTTCTGTGGAAGGGACCCACTGAGCAGGGGACCTGGGCTCTGTGTCATGATGCACACAGACACCCTTCAAAAGTCCTTGGCAGGGAGAAGGTGTACCTCCTAGAGAGCAGCCGGCAACAGTGGGGGTCCCTTTCTGTTCCTCCAGCCCCGTGGACAGGGCCGACCTCTGGTTCGTTTCTCATCGGCCCCATAAGGTACGCGGTGCTGACTGCTGCTTGCGGCGGGTTGGAGGCGCCTGGTCCAGGCTCTGCCCCGCACCCTGACCTCCTCCAGGCACACACTCAGAGCCCGGAGTGACCTTGACATCTTCTTATGGCCCCGGGAGGGAGTAAGTTTTGTCATCCCACTTGACTTTGAAGGAGATAAATAGTGATTTTCGATTCCTCACAGCAAAGTGTCAGGTGAGAGCGCAGGAGCCCTGCTGGTTCATTTGGTGAAGCAGTTAATCCCTCTCCTTTGGCAGAGCTGATTGTCGCCAGGACCGAATTATTTACGCAGAATGGTGTGGGCAGAAAGTGCCGGCACACGCTGAGGGAGACAAGCAGGGACTCGCCATGTCGACGCGGCTCCTTGCAGCAGACCTGCTGGGTAGCGTGACCACACTAAGGGACACGTCCAAAAGGACAAATGAGACGGGCGCGGTGGCTCACGCCTGTAATCCTAGCACTCTGGGAGCCCGAGGCAGGAGGATCGCTCAAGGTCAGGAGTTCAAGACCAGCCTGAGCAAGAGCGAGACCCCTTCTCTACTAAAAATAGAAACAAATTAATTAGTCAACTAAAAATATATAGAAAAAATTAGCTGGGCATGGTGGCGCATGCCTGTAGTCCCAGCTACTCGGGAGGCTGAGGCAGAAGGATCGCTGGAGCCCAGGAGTCTGAGGTTGCTGTGAGCTAGGCTGACGCCACGGCACTCTAGCCCGGGCAACAGAGTGAGACTCTGTCCCCCCCAAAAAAATGTGAGCACAGAAAGTTTAGCCTCAATCAGACGTTAGGTGAGCGTTCTGTGACTACAACAACTCGAACTGTCCTCTCCCGGGTGAAAAGGCACACGAAGGTGACAGGGAATCTCCGGGGATCCCTACTGTGTGACCAGGAAAAGTAGGGGGCTGTTAGGCAGATGTGGGGGTTCCTTGCGCAAACTTGGAGAACAAGGAATTCGCAGTCTAGGAACGAGCCCACCTCGGTCAGTAAGACACAAAGGACGGAGTCAGGAACACCAAGTGCGGGAGGGAAGAGAGGCAGAAGATACTCGCTGACCAGCCTCACAAGAGATGCCGGCTACGACTCAGCCCCTCCCCGGCCCCCAGCCTCCGTCAAAGTGTGACCAGGTATTCGGGTCCGGGAGTTGCACCTTTCACTAACACGTCTGTTGTCTGCTCTGGGGAACCACCAGCTGCAGAACACAGCAATGACGTCTCCAAATCCCAGTGGCCCGGGTTAGAAAAAAGCAACTGCAAAATATTTTCTACTTTGTGCTGCACACTCGAGAAGTTCCTGCCTTAAGATCGTGCTTAATTTGATCAGTCTTAGGTAGCTCAGGAGAAGAAACCAGTATTTAAGGAGAAGTAACTATCATAATAATCAGGCAGAGTGTTAGGAACTATAATTTTCCTGCACGACACAGACCTACATGAGCCATTTCACATTACGTGTATAAATATGCAGGCCTCGATGAAATGATTTTCTGAAAATAAATTACAACTCTAATTCTAAATCTGACAAAAACTGTACAACATGGAGAAGTACAGGCCAATTTCCTTTATGAACACAGATATGAAAATCTAAGTGAGGTATCAGAAAATAGAAATACATTACAAGAAGTTTATTCTTAGTATCATTTAAATAAAAATTTATCTCAAATCAAAATGGCATTTAATAAAAACTAATTAATTGTTCCAAACACCTAACATATCCGATCTGCAAGTCCAAAAGTGTGGTCGCTTGCACGCGAGTGTGTGTAGCCCCGCGCAGACACTGACATCAGGAGGAAAGACACCCACTGCAATTACTACGTACCTGGCTACCCGCTCGTGCTCATGAGTCAATTACATATACAAGCTTTGAAAAATAAAACGCAAACATTGGGTACAGACCATACAGCATACTCAGAAAAAAAACAGAATCAATAAACAGCCCTTAGAACTCAGAGTTCAGCAAAATGGCCAAAAACAAGATACTCATATGCAAAATCAATTGTTCTTTTACTCCAGGAATAACGAGTTAAAAATATAATGAAAGAGAATTTATCCACAGTGGCGATAAAAATGCTGTTTGTCTAGTGACGACTATAATGAGAAGATACCACCAATCTTAACACAACTGCTACACTTTTCTGAGAAACAAGAGATGTAAAATATTTTCCTTTTTCCCAGACTCATACTTCGGTGCATTTTCACTCAAAATAAAAGAGGGAAATTTTGTTACATGATAAAAGATTTGAAGACCTCCTAGAAGACAAAGTGGTGGGAATAGTCAAACAAAGAAAATTATTAAAGAGATGAAATCCAAGAACAAGGATGAATACAGCACTGGTCCTTTGAGAGACTAAGAGATACCCACACACGTAAGACTACAAAGTGAAAAAAAACGACATAACCACAAGAAGTGAGAAACAACTGTGTGTGTGTTTCTCAGAAATAACCTATGTTTTATTTTAATATTTGATAAAAAGACATTCTAAATCTGTGGTTAAAAATATTATTCCGTGGCCAGCATAGTGGTTCACGCCTGTGATCCTAGCACTCTGGGAGGCCAAAGCGGGAAGATCACTCAAGGTCAGGAGTTCGAAACCAGCCTGAGCAAGAGCGAGACCCCGTCTCTACTAAAAATAGAAAGAAATTAGCTGGACAGCTAAAAACATATAGAAAAAATTAGCCGGGCATGGTGG
>CAUYPO010017715.1:0-27190 GCA_963574435.1 Cheirogaleus major | reverse complement strand
TAATTTCTTTCTATTTTTTAGTAGAGATGGGGTCTCGCTCTTGCTCAGGCTGGTTTCGAACTCCTGAGCTCAAACGATCCGCCCACCTCGGCCTCCCAGAGTGCTAGGATTACAGGCGTGAGCCACCGCGCCCGGCCTCTTAACATGTGTTTAAATCGCCCGGGAATCTTAATAAAATAAAAAACACATTCTGATTCAGTAGATGAGGGAGGAACCTGAGATTCTGCATTTGTAACCAATTCCCACAGGATGCCATTTGTGGCTGATGCTTGAAGCAGAGAGCAACCAGAGTACAGGTTTCACAATACTTACTGATCCTTTCCTTAGGAAATCCAAAGAGATATGATTAATTGGTCTTAAAACAAATATCACTTCCCATTTTTTTATTGGAATAACTTTAGAGTAACATTTTCTCTTCTTTTACTCTCATAGAAAATATTAATTTTTTATGCACTAAAGAATTACCTTTCACACATGCGAAATCTGAATATCTTCCTTATACTAAAACACAATCACTTCTTGGGGCTCAGAAAAAGATGATATAAAATTTCAATAGAAACAGAAGAAATAAAAAGTTAATTAATATAATCTATAACTAAAAGTTCACTACAATGTGATTAAAATTTAAAAATTCCTATTTCCAAATGATCCAAGGACATACAACTAAGAGAGCTGATAAAGTCACCTAAACCTGGGTTACTCAAACCTGAGTATGCCTAACAACAACGCTCTTCTGTTCAGGGTTGAATTGTATTCCACCCCCACCCCCAAGATTCATATGTTGCAGTCCTGACCCCCCATACCTCATAATGTGCCCTTATGTTAGAAACAAGGTCATCACTGCCAATATAAGTAGTTAAGATAAGGTCATATGAGGTCATAATTACATTGCAGATGTAATAAATGACAGTGAAGTAGAGCGGGCCCTCATCCAATAAGATTGATGTCCTTATACAAAAGAGGAATTTGACAGACACAGAGATATGCATACAGGAGAATGTTATGTGAAGATTATAATTATGCTGCCACAAAGCAAGGAACTATTATAAACTTAGAGAGAGGCTTGGAATAGATCCTTACCTAGAGCCTTCAAAGGAACATGAGCATCCCAGCCCCTTGCTCCCGGACTTCTAGCCTACAGAACTGTGAGACAACATATTCCTGCTGTTTAAGTCACTCAGTTTGTGGTACTTTGCTACGGCAGCCGTAACAAACTAATACACAGCCTCGGCTGTTCTTCCTTGCAAACAAGAATAAGGTCTAAAGATGATTGTGCAGATAGGCAACCAGATGACAAAGGGTCTGGTATGCCAGATTCTGGGCTTGATCCTGCTGGCAACAAGGATATTGAAAGGCTTTAAGCAGGTTAATATCATATATATTAAGTGCAAATGAATTTATAACAGATGTCAAAAACACTTTCATTCAAGCTCAGCCTAAAAATTCCTTTATGCCAAAATTCATGTCTCATTATACAAAACATATTCTTGCAATTGTCAAAATTTTCCATCCCAGCTGCAAAATGCCTCAAGAAGACACCTTCATTTTTATGTCACATGTACCAAAAATTATTCTAAATATTAGAGGCTTAAGTAAAAAGTTACAGGTCAAATCAAGCTTTTATTTTCAAAAAAAAAAAAAAATTATGTCTTGAAACTGAAATGCCAGGGTTTTGTTTTGCTTTATTTTGGGGAAAAAAATGTCTGTGTGAATAATTGATTTAGATAAGCTTTCAACAATTCAGAGAACCAAGACTTAGACACCAAATTTAGCCTCTTAATAGGCACAGATCACACCATCAGTGAAGAATCAGTAGCTAAATACTAGGGCATACTATTTGTTAAAATGCTGGTGACTCTCTTCCCTCTTTAAATAACTTGAATCAACAGGAAATTATCCATTCAGAAAACAGTCTCATGTTTAACTTTTTTTGCAAGCAAAACCTTTCACTGAAGTACAACAGATACAGAGAGAAATGCAAAGTGCAATAAATCTTCACAGGGTGAGAACAAACCCATGTAACCAGCCCCACAAAACAGAACATGGGCAGAACCTAGGGAATTCTCTTCATGTTCCACTCCTGACACCAGGGTTCACAGGGTAATCTCTCTCCTTACTTCAAACACCAAAGATTAGCTGTGGTTGTTATAAAATTTTATAAGAAATGAATTATGCAGTATTATACGCTCTTCTGTGTCCACTCAACATTATATTTGATAACAGTTTACTTTTAAACAGTTTTTAGAAATATCTTGATTGAAACTAAATCCCCAGGTTTCAATTTGCCTAGTTCAGACCATTTCCAGCTTAAATTCCATTTGCATCAAAAGAAAGTAACACTTCGGTGTTCAAAATGTAATCAATTCTAGTTTCCAGGTCACTTTTTTAATTCAAGTCCCCAATTCCTAACAATATTGGGGAAAATTTGCAAATAAAAAGAGGCAAAATATTTTATATCACTGAAGACTTCACAAATCACAAACTTAGTTGTCTTTTTTTTTTTTGAGACAGAGTTTTTGCTCTGTCAGCCTGGTTAGAGTGCCGTGGCGTCATCATAGCTCACAGCAACCTCAAACTCTTGGGCTCAAACAATTCTCTTGCCTCAGCCTCCCAAGTAGCTGGGACTATAGGATAATTTTTCTATTTGTAGTAGAGATGGGGTCTCACTCTTGCTCAGGATGGTCTTAAACTCCTGACCTCAAGTGATCCTCCTGCCTCGGCCTCCCAGAGAGGTAGGATGACATGTGTGAGCCACTGCACCCAGAGATTTGTCTTTTATGTATAAAATTTATGATCTGAAAATTTATTTTGTACTTTGTTTATGAAAGTAGAAAGAACACATATTATAGATTTGAAAATCCTGAATTTAGATTTTTTTACCCCCTCTCATGTATGTGATGGAGATTTCTGTTATTCTAGGACTACAGGTGGCATAAATAGAGAGCCAAACAAAATTATCAGTTAATATGACAGAATATAAGAAATGGAGAACCAATCTAATAGGCACTTTTAAAAGGACATGTTTCCTTATCCAAATACCAAGTAATATTGATATGTAAAAGTTTTTAAAACTCTGAATAATATAAATTTAATTTTTTACTAGTTCTACCTAGATCAGAAATAAAGGAATCAAACTTCCTAGAACCTAATTGAAAATACTAGAAAGAAATTAATATGCTACCTATAGCAAATTCTAGAAATCAATATCCTATGCTAAAGAAGCCCCTACGGGAAACTGAGCTGCACACGGCTGTGTAATAAATCAATTTCTTACTGTGACAGTCATCTTAAAAGTAGAGTAACTGTTGACAGACAACAAAGAAGTCAGATTAGACACAGGGGTAATATACAATAGAGCCCCATGAGGTTTTTGGTGTTTTTTTTTTTTTAATGAGCCTGTTAAATCATTCATTGAGAAATAAATTATTCAAGATAGACTTCCAGAGCACTGTTCTAACTTCAATATCATTCAGCAGTCAATAAATTTTTTTGAAATGTTTTCAGACACACTATGCATACACTGTTGTCATAGCAGTCAGGAATTCAATGACAAGCAAAAAAAAAGTTGCTGTCTTTTTGGAAGAGGGAGATATTAATCCTAAAATAATAAAATAATAGAAAATTATTACTGTTATAAATGCCAGAAGGAAGGAGAAAATGTCATAACATTATCTATTAAGGAAATATGGCTAACTTGGGAGACGAAAGGCAATGGCACTGGAGCATGAAAGCTAAAGAAAGGATAAGGATTAAGTGTATTTTGTGAGGGGAGAGGGTTGTTCCCTAAATGAGCACAGCAAGTGCAAAGGCCCTGGGGCAAGAGCTATAACATGGGCACTATGAAGTAACAAAGTCCATTATGCTGAGCTCCTGAGGACAAAATAAAGATAACTCCAGAGATGAGCAAAAGCCAAAAAGATCTGGTTGTGACATGCATGAGATTAAAACTTAGTGACAAATTCTAAACAATACTCAATTTCTCAATAAAATCTTATGTTTCTCAGACCAACTAATCTGAATAACAGACCTATCCCCTTAGGACAAAAAAGTTTAGTTATATAACAGCCTATTTATTCTCTAAGTATCACTGCTGCATTTTGTGAGCTATCCATAATTTATACTTAATCCAAGTATTTGGATTAAGTATTTATACTTAAGTATTTTGGATACGTAATCCAAAGTATACTTTGGATTAAGTATTTATACTTAAGTATTTATAATTAAGTATTTATACTTAATCCAAACCCATTCAGAAAAATAGAAAAGCAAAAAATAAATTTTTAAAATATTAATGTGTGCTTTATATTCTATAGAAAAAAATGTACATTAAAGATCTACTATTCAAAAACTAGTAATCCACTGAAGACATCCCTTATAATATTCCCTGGGGGTTCTGAGCATTTAAGATACAACTAAGCATACAGAATGTCTGCAATTGAGTGAGGATAATGGTTTTTCATCACTAACAAAGGAATGTTATTGAAGTAGTTTAAATCAAGGGAAAAAAAAAAACAGGAAGGCAAACAAAGGAAAGAAAAAATTCAACTCCCATCTGGAAATTGAATCACATACGCTAACTTTTGATTCTTCAGTTTAAGTAAACCTAAAAAATAGGCAATATTTAACAAATCCTCATTTAGAAAGAAGAGATGTGGAGATGGCAACCAAGTTATTTAGCTTCAAACGCACCCCAAAAAAGAAAAGAAACCACTGGAAAGGTCAAAGACAATCTCCTTATCAAAGAGTCAAATACCCAATGGACCTGGCTAGGCACGAACCCCAGGCCATAGCACTGTCCCCATCCGAGTACAAAGGGTTATGCTTTGGGTGGCACAGGAATTTCTGTGGCATTTCTGGCCTTTATGGATCCTTTATAACATATTTGACTTCCAGAGAGAACACACCTTTTTTACATTTCACAAAGGTCTTCCGATTTTTAAAAGCAATGCCTGCATCCATAAACACACAGTCCTTCCCAGAGCACTTTACTACGAACTGTTTTATAAATAAGCCCATAGCAGTCTCCCTCCACATATTCTGAAAACCAAAAAGTGAGGACCTTGTCACCTTGTAGAAGGTGGAAGTTGAATGTGCAACATTTCTCAAATCTGATTTCTCCAAAATGTTTTTTCCTAGGGAGATATTCAGCAGAAACAGGATGCCGCAGTCCCATAAATGGGGAAAAAAAGGTGTTTTTCATGTTAGAAGTTTCCTTAACTGCAGGACTTGTGGAAGTCACTAATTATGAATCTCTCATGAGGGGAGCAGTACAAGCATTTCCAAATGTATGTGAATACTAACATTTTGGTGAAATGTTCCCACTGATACAGGAGTAACGTTCCATTTTATAAACGTTGAGAATAACTAGTATTCAGTACCACATAAGGTAGCTGGCCTTTTGACCATGCTCCAAACAATCGCATTACTGCATTAAATTATCAAGAGAAAACAATAACAAGTAGATCTTTCCTTATATTTAAGTTATCATAATGTACTCTATATCTAAATTAGTCAAGATATTCTGTTCCTTTCACATGATTTAGAAATAAATAGGCCCTAATGAACAATTTCTGGTAACTTTAAAGAGATTCTTTAGACACTAAGAAATTCTTACTGCCCAATATCTAAGTCTGAATCAAAGATAAAAATCTATAGTACTGTAACATACACATCACTGCAGCAGAGCTGTAATTGCTCTAAAACCTCAACTCTGATAATTTTATTTCATATAAATATCTTCTCAGCTAATCTTAAACCAAGAAATTGTAGTTGTGAATACAAGTTTGTGTTAAGTTTTATTACTGCTATCTTTTGAAATTAAAACTAATTTCTACATGGGGGAAAAAAAATCTGGAACTTAACTTCACATGAAGTTCAGAATAGTTACCGTACTCCTCTTCAATAAAATGACTGTTCCAGGTTAATGACATAACACAGTGAAGTACTTTAATCTCATTCTTGGGAAAAAAAAAAAATAAAACTGGGCAGATTTAATCTATTAATTACATCTCATATGAAATTTATGTCAGTCTTCGCTAGTTTTATTGGCTTCTGTAAGAAAAGTATCTTGACACACACAATACATCTAATGAAAAAGAGGATTCGCTGGTGTCTGACAGGTTCTGACTCACTTGTTTCCCTGCATCTCATCTAAAAGCTGGGTCTGTCTCTTTCTAAGCAAAGCTATAAAAGACACAATACACTGAATGGTCGTAATACATTTTCTGGATAACCAAACAGGTTAGATGGCTTCAACTACTATCATTGATTTAAGGGCTTGAAGCTCAAATCTTTGGAAAAGAGGTGAACAGAAGCAATAAACCTTGGTCTGAAGGCCATTAAAAAATACCCCTCTAGCTTCTGGTCAATCCCATCCCAACATAAAATTTCCTGTTTCCAAGAATTTTAAGGCTTACTTGTCTCCACCATGTATTCCATTCTGTAGGGTCATCACAGACTAATTTGTGGTTGAAGATAAAAGGATGGATTCAAAAGATGAAAAATATTATGCAGGTGATTGAGAGAACAAACAGCATGAGAAAACAAGGAAAGAACTCAAAAATGCACAAACCAGGACAGAAGACCTAGACAAACACAGAAAGAAGTCAGTAAACCAATCTCCCCAAAAGTGGGTCACGTGTTTGTTAAACTGAGTCTTCCTGCACAAAACTATTATCTACTTTTCTGGGTTCCAAGCCCTCCTTAACATATAAAGAGTGTATTTATTTCATCATGATACTAAGATCATTCCCCCATCACAAACACTGTAAAGACACACATGTAATGCTCCCTACCTCCTGGTCTGTAGACAACATCATCCTCGGTGATGTAGGATGTTATTTCACCAGTATCTGTCCTTTCATAACGAGATTTTTTTTTCGGTGGTTTCTTTTTGTTCTTCTTTGTGGACTCCTCTGTGGTGGCACTATTGTTGTCATTGTCCTCATCTTCACTATGATCGCTCTCAGCATAATTTTTGGCTCCACCCTCCAAGGTACAGCTGCGGCGTGGTCTTGAATTCTCACTCTCTCTTGCCTTGTCTCTTTTGTCTCTCTCCCGGTCCCGGTCTCGGTCCCGGTCCTTCTCTTTGTCTTTGTCTTTGTCTTTGTCAGCTGTCATGATTCGCCACGTGCCTTCTTCTGTCCTCTCACGGCTAGGCCTCCGTGAAAGGTAGACAGTAAGCCTGGGCTTCAGTCTTCTGAATTTCTCACTCAATTCCAGGGAAAATCCAACCACTCCAACAACCCCAACGTTTCAAAAATGCTAGGAGAGAAAAACGAGAGAAAGAAATTGGTTTTACTTTAATGTTTTCTCATATTTCCTTCATAAAATAATATTTTGATAAACTAATGTCTTACTTTAAACAAATGTCATGTTTTACACCTAAAAACTTCTCACAGACTTTCTTAATTTTTGAAGAAAATTAAGACAAAGTGATATAAAATTTTAATATATAGTTTTTGGCCCCAGCTAGCAAATGGTTTGGGGTTTTCTACCACACCAATAATGAAAACTGAATGCGTAAGAGTAAATTATATTTCCTGTATACCAATTGGTTTTTTTCCTTTTTAAAGACAATGTAAAGCATACCCTACTGGACAACATATAATGGATATTATTATACAAAAGGAACTTCATAACCCACAATATTAGAGGGGAAAGAACCTGCAGTAAAAATGATCTCTACTTGAAAAAATAGTAATAATTTATGTAGCCGTGTAAAATGTCTCAGGATATCACACAGAGCACTATGTTCTAAAGACTCTTTCTAACTACTCTACAAATTCCCAGAGCTCCTTTCAAGAATAAACATAAGATTTGACTCAAATGAAAGTGAGAGCCTCAAAGCAAGATTCTTTCACCTTCAATTGCATTTTACACATCTTCTCAGCCTACCATTCTAGTTATGTTCCAAGAAAAATGGTTACTCTAAAGATATATCATTTCTGCTTTAACAAAACATAGCAACTTCCAGAAACAACCTTCTATCTTTAGGGAATATTAAGTGGTTTTTACATTCTTTCAAATTTCTACTATAAACAGCCTCCTTAATAAATTCCTCCTCAGAACTAAACCCAACAAGAAAAGTCTGAAGTTTTAAAGAGTTTGCAATGCAAAGAGTGAATCCCAAACTCCAACCCAACACAGTTCTTATAAAAATTTTACAGCAGCGGGAAGAAAAAACGTCTTTACAAATTAGTTTTGGAACAGACCTAATAACCGGTTGTTTATCTTTTGTGATCTTTTATCATCTTCCCCCATATCTTATCTCACTTGTTCAATAATCTTTACTATATACTATCTAGATGCCAGGTGTTCAGAACTAAAAATACAATGAAAGAAAAAAAACTCATGGTCCTTGCCCTCAATGCTCAAATCCAACAAAAGGAGGCAACTGATGAATCTATTATAAGAACCATCTGTTTCTCATGCAACTAGGGCCAGAGAGGAAACAGCACATGCAAACAAACAAAAAACTGGCCCTCTTTACTTAGAGACAACAACAAACACATCAGTTTGTCGTTATATGCCTCAGATGCAGAGAAAATACTCTTTGGTTATGCCAAAACCATAAAAATTATATACTCTCTGCAAAGCTCTTAGGTCAAATCTGATACCAGAAAAGACTTCCCTGTAAGCATGTCAAATATCATTCAGAAAAGTAAAAAATGTTAACTACAACACAACCTTTGTGAGACAGACAATGAGGAAGCAATAATGCTGATCATCTATAAGCAAGGTCAGAGGTTGAAAGCACATAGCACAAAGCAAGAGTCCTTCCTCCTACATGGGAAATAATGCTTTCAGATAGGATTTCAATTGTCTAAACATATTTAAAGAAAAGGAAAAACTATTCTAGTGCCTACAAAAGTTTTGCCTAAATGAATTATCTGCTAAACAGACAGTAATAAATTCCCAAGTCCCTGTAGGTCACTAGTGCCAGCAACTGAAAATACACAGAGACATATTACTTTCTTCACCAGTCTTAAGTTTAGAGCATGAACAAGCCAATCATGCAAGAAAGAAAACTATCAAATACAGTTGTTAAAACATTCCTCTTTGACACTGAAAACTTATCAAGGCCTACTGGGAGACCCCTAAAAAGCTTAAGCTGAAAAGCTCCTCCTGTCAGTTGTACTTTCCAAAAGAAATACTTCCAGTAAGTTTAAGAGAAAAATCATTCTCCCTAAGGTTAACAAGATAGCTGCTCCAGAAAATTGAGTTAAAACTTCATTTCAACAGCACAATTCACAATCACAAAGATGCAGAATCAACCCAAGTGTCCATTAATTCATGAGTGGATTAGTAAATGTGGTATATGTACACCATGGAGTACTACTCTGCCATTAAAAAAATGAAATAATACCTTTTGCAACAATCTGGATGGAACTGGAGACCATCCTCATTAGCAAAGTATCACAAAAATGGAAAAACAAACACCACATGTACTCACTATTAAACTGGAACCACCCGATCAGCACTCATGTGCATAGATGGAAGTAAAACTCAAGGGAAATCATGCAGGTGGAAGGGGGGAGAAAGGGATGGGTGAGATCATACTTAATGGGTACAATGTACACTATCTGGGTGATGGGCACACTTATAACTTTGACTCAAGCAGTACAAAAGCAATCGATGTAACCAAAAGATTTGTACCCCTGTAATATTTGGAAATTTTTTTTTAAATGTTAAAAAAAACTTATTTCAGCACTCAAAGAGAAAAAAATAAATAAATACAAATCATACATTCAACACTACTCACTACAAAATCACATGCAGTTTCCATTTACAAAGAACACAGAACACTTTGCTCTGCTAAGAGCAAAAAAATTTAAAAATAGAGGTGTCTACAAAATGAAATCCAGTATATAAAAACATAAAAGCAATGTTCTTAGTTATCTGAAAGTTGGCTCTCTTTATATGTCATATTGCCTATATATTAATCATATATTAATGATTATTATATCATTTACATATTTATATAGCCAACTTTCAGACAACTAAGAACATTGATAACCAAGGCAAAAGTCAATATAATTATCATTTACATTTGGCTCTAAAATATAGCTCACTGGGGATATATATTTTTTCCTCTGCATTTAACATGCTAATCAAAATTTTTCTGAGCCTCTATATACAGTGACCAACATATACCAATAATGTGACATTCGGCCAGGCACTGTGGCTCATGCCTATAATCCCAGCACTTTGGGAGGCTAAGATGGAAGGATTACACGAAGCCAGGAGTTCAAGACCAGCCTGGGTAACATAGTGAGACCTCATTTCTACAATATATAAAATGTGACATTTGAGAAAAAGGACCCAGAGAGGAACCAGGTAGCACTGCAAGTTGTCATTTCGATTTGTTAGAAATGATCTACAGAGCAGAGAGCAGAACACACAATAGTGTCATTATAGCAACATGAGGTTTATACAGAGCAGGTCCCTCATTTGATTCTTTCAACAACTCAATGAAGAGAACCATACAGAAGTTGTCATGCCCACTTTATAAACTATAAAAAAGAGAAGAGATCATCTACAAAAGGCCACATCACCAGTGAGTACAAAGACTGGATTCTAAAGCAGCTTTTACAAAGCAAAATCCTATCTGACCTGATTAGGACCTGCTACTACTTGTTCTGCCAGGGTCTCCAGCTCTTCATATGCACCAACTTTTCCTACATGTATCCATGCTAATAATTCGCACACATAGATTTAGGAAACACACTCACTTTAGGAAACACTCCCCCCAACCCAGAAGATATTTTTCTAAAGGAAGAAAGTCAAAATTATTGAAAATGTCTATATCTATCACTGTTCAACCTAGTGAAGCAGGAGGTTCAATATAACAGATTTTAAGTAATAAAAGAAAATCTAATCTAGAACACAATTTAGATTTACAACAAGCTTCATCTACTCATTGAACCAATGTTTCCTGAATGCTTATTATGTGCTACTTTCTGTCCTAGGTGCTAGGAAAAAGCAGAATCGCACCCAAAAATCTGTACCCTCATGGAGCAGAATGGAGAGAAATCATAAACAAAAGGGACCTCGACACACACACACACGAGAGAGAGAGAGAGAGAGAGAGAGAGAGAGAGAGAGAGAGAGAGAGAGAGAGAGAGATATCTTAAGCAGGGAATCTAATGGGATACGGAATGTAGGAGGACTGCAATTTTAAACAAGATGGTCAGGGCAGGCTTCACTGAGGTGACTTTCATCCCGAGTAAGAGAGTTAGAGAGGAAGCCATTAGGACACATGAAGGGAGATGATTCCAAATGAGGGAAATGCAGTGCAAATACCCAAAAGAGGAGCAAGCCCTGCACGCTCCAGACGTCAGAGGCCAGAGGGGTTGGAGTGGCATGAGAAGAGGGAGAGTCCAGAAAGGTGAAGGGGCAGAGGGAGGAGGGCCTGGAACCTGTCAGGCCTTGTAGGCCAGTATAAAGGCTTTGCCTTTTACTCAAGTGAAATGAAACGGCTAGAATGATACTTCGGCAGGGATGTGAACAGCAAAGAAAGACACGATATGACTTCTGTTTACATAAGATCACCCTGGCCACTAAGTAAAACCTAAAAGGATGCAAGGGGCACAGCAGGAGGAGTAGTGAGGGAGGAGGCTTAAGCAACAACCCAGGAAAGGTGGAAAGGCAGCTGGATCGGCCGGGTGGTGGCAGCAGAGAAGGGGAGAAGTCAAATTTTCTGTGTATTTTTAAGGTAAGAGTCAAATAAGATGTGCTGATAAACTGTGACGTGAGGCGTGAGAGAAAAAAAGTCAAGACAACTTCAAGGTATCTGGCCTTAGCAACTGGATGGATGAAGCTGCCATTATGTAAGTTTTCTGGAAGACCAGCAGCTCAGGTATGAACATGTTAAGTTTGAGAAGCCTATAAAAACCACAGAGATTCTAAATAGGCAGAGGTCCAGGCGAGAGACAGAAATTTAGTTTTTAAAGCTGTGAGGCTCAGTGAGATCACCAACGAAGTGAGAACAAGTAATTTTTTTATAAAAATTTTAAAACTCAAGAAACATTTATTACTCATGCTTGAGTAGAAAGGATATTCAAAACAGGCTTGTAAATTATACATTTCCAAAAGCAGTACCCCTAAGAATATACTTTTTTTAAAGTATATTCCTCACTAGTTTTCTGTTTATAAGATTGTACTTCATCATTTTATTTTAATTGATAAAATGTAGTCAGTTGGCTTAGTTTTGTTTTAATCTAATCAGCGTCAAGTCTTTTAACAGAGTCAGTGACATAAAATTGCTCTTCATTACTTCAAGCTATTTCAACCTCGCAACTTACTCTACCTATGAGTCAGGTTCACTGCTGTAAAATGGGGACAAAACCTAGCCACTTCACAGTGCTGCTGCTAAGTTAGGTATACTATATGTATACCTATTATTATTATTATAAATTATTAATACAAAGTACTTTACAAATATAAACTATGAATAAGGTATATTTATTTCAGTCATGACTTGCTCTCTACTATAGTAGGTAATAGTCAATAGTGTATTGTGTTGTGCAAGATACAAAGATAGCCAAAACATCCCTATCCTCAAGAAACTTACCTATTTGGGGGGTAAAATTTATCCAAATGCATAATTAATAAACAAATCATATAGAATTAATTACAAATAAAGAAAAAATTCAAAAAATATCTCCTCTTGGATCATGTAAAACTAACTTATCCCTAAAAACTTAGCCCTCCCTTCTGAGTTCTAATCATCTCAGTTGCTCAAGCCAGACTCTTTATAGGATACTTGACTCTCAACCAATGCAGTGAGTGAAGTCTAATTAATTCTTCCCTCACACAATCATAGCAAGTAATATTTATATTTTTCCAAATGCCCAACCACACACCAGGCATTTTGCTCAGCTCTTACAGTCTACTAAACATCCTGACTAGCTGAAATTTATCCATTGCACCAACTGAATCTTAAGAATCTTAACTTGCCTACTTCAAGCCACCATCATCTCTTATACAGATTAATACAATTGCTATCTAACAGATCTTTGTGATTACTAACTTTTGTTTATGCCTTCCGTCTAATCTGTCCTCCAATGCAGCCAGCCAGCATTTTTGACAGACCACATTTTTAAACAACTTTATTGAGATATAATTTATATATACCATACAAATCACCATTTAAAGTATACAATTCAATGCCCACTGTTCCTTTTCAAAGATTACAGAGATCTTCAAGTCCTGGCTGCCCATTCACCTCTCCTATGCTGCTTCCACCCCTCCTGTGCACTGTTGCCACCTCAAGACACTCAAGTCCCCGAAACCCACCTGCTAGAATACTCTTTCCCTTCCCTTTCTCTGCCTACCTTCTACTCACCCTCAGGGTCTCCACATTTCTGCTCTCCAACTCCAGGACACCTCCCAGACTGACCCAAAGTCCACCCTCTTATTTCACCCCACCCTGCCTGTAAAGTGGCCCTCATAGATCCCACTATTGTTAACTTGTGTCACTTCACTAACTGCAAGGTCCATGAGGACAAGGACCACGTCTATTATGTCATATTCCCTAAAACAACTCCCACTAAAGCAATTTCCTCTCTGTAGGAAATCCACCATTTAGCAGTAGCTGACAGGGATAACCACATACCCTCCTTCTGGAAAGTCTCTTTTTCTTTTCCTTTCCCAGCACAGTCCTCTCCTGGGTCTATTTCACTGCTCCACCTCTTGTCAAGGTACTGTCTGGAGCCCTCTTTTCTCATCCTCTACTTTCTACTTGGTCAATCTCACACATGTCCATCATCTCTCATCAGATACCAGGTACACACAGGAGATCCATAAATGTACATGTCTACCACACTTTTCCTACTGCTCCAGATACATGTGGAAACTGCCTGCCTGAGATCTGCTCTTAGATGTACTGAAGGTGCCTCAACATATCCAAACCAAAGGCATATTATATTCTGGCCCAGAGCAGCCCCACTCTTAGACGGCTTCTCCATGCTCATTCTGGTATACAAGTTGGCATGTTCAGTGCCTCCTCTCTCTAATCACAATATCATATCATCAATAAATCTTGTCCTTGTTACCTTATAAATTTCTCTCAAATTTGTCTACTTCCCAACACCTTCAACACCACAATCTAGTTTAAGCTACTAGTATATAGCTTTCCTGGACCACGTCAATCAACTTTTTGATTGGTCTCTTCAAATTCACTCCTCTGAACCCCTACAATTCTTCTTCTATAGTGCAACTAGAGTGTGCCTTTCAAAAGGCTAATGACATTATGTGTCAATCCCCACTTTGCAATACTTCAGGGACTTCCCACTTCTGCTAGATAAAATCCCAAATCTTTACCATGATTTACAAGGCATTTATCTTTTTTTCTGGCCTCATCCACCCACCACTCTCTTATACTCTACATTCAGCCATATTATCTTTCCCTCAGTTCCTTGAACACATCATACTCCTCCTACCCAGAGTCCTTTGTTCGTGGTCTTTCTTCCCTCTATGATGCTCTTCCCCTGGCCATCCCCTGCTCTTCCTTCAAGTCATAGCTCAACAGCAAGGTCCTGAAGATGGCCTTTCTTGCACAAAATAAATTGGTTAAATTCCCTTCATAGAACTTTCCACAACTGTAATTTTACATTTATTTGTGTAATTTGATTAACTTCTCTCTCCACCACCAAGCTAGAAGTTCCATGAGGGACTGACCCTCAACTGTTTTTGCCCTCTGTTGTATTCCCACTTCCTAATTCACTGCCTGGCACATAAAGAGTAACAAATTATTTATTCTTCCTTCCCTCCCTCTCACACATAAGCTGGATCAATAAAGAGTGCATTATAATGAGACTTTTATTTGGTAAAGAAGTATTTCATGAATAAATAACTGAAAAGGTACTTAAGCTGGTTCACAAACTATGAATAGAATTAGGAGAAGCAAAGAGAAAGAGAAAGGCATTCCAGGTGGAAAGAACTTCACTTAAAAGAATGTTCAATTAAATAACCGCCTTTGATGGCAGCCACAGGGAAGAAAAGCAGGAGATAAGGTGAAGATGAGTTTAGGTAGAGTGGGTGGAATGGATAATGGGAGGCCCTAAAACAATAAAGCAGCTAACACTCACTGGGCACTTAATATGCTCTAAGCACTTTCCTCATGTTAACTAACTTAATCTTCACTATAACAAGGGTGATAGTATAGTTTATCATCCAAACTAGGACAGATCCAAGACTGAAAAGTGACACAATTAGTAATTATGCAAGAAAAACACATGTGAACCAGGTCATATGATCATCCTAAGTATAATCCTATTCAGTAGGTACTATTATTATGTACCTTTTACTAAAGGAAAAGTAAGCAGAGAGAGACTGAGGAAGTTGATCAAAATTACACAGCTACGTGTTGGACTTAGGATATGAACCCAACCAAGCAGCTGACTCCAGAGCCCATATGACAAGGCTATCCTGTCCTAAATCACATGGCCACAAAAGCCAAGTTATCCAATACAGCAAGAGAAACTAACAGGGCGCTATTACTGGCTATTGAGATGAAAACAGCATTTGGGGAACATTCATCTTACCTAGCAGTAGGAGATATTTTCCATCAAGATTTGTTAACATCAGCCAAACAAGCTTGCTTTCAAATCCACTATTTCTAAAAGCCTAAATAAGAAACCAAAGCACCTCAAGTACTTCTTGCCTTTGCCATTTCTGCATTTATTGTGCCTTAAAAAATGCTTTAGCATCCTCCTTTAGGAACAAAATGAGATGGTTCCAGTATGCAAGACCTTAGTGAGCAACCCACTCTGCTGTGCCCTGGCTCTAAGAGAAGCAGCTGCAGCCAGCATGCAACAGAAAACCAAAGAAGCATGCTACAGCTGGGTGACTTGCTTTCAAAGGGAAATCAATTTTCTTTTCCTGTTCCCTTTCATAACATGCCTGGGAAAGAAAATGTAATGACTTTTGCTCTGGAAAGGGAAATGTCACTCTAACACTTGTAGACACTACATAAGAAATAAGGCATTCTCATAAACAGCAACCTGCTAGGCAGAATACCTCAAAATAATGCCAGGGAATATCTGATGAAGCTGCAAGGTAACAATGAAATATGAAGTCAGCAGATCTGTAAACTCATGCAGAAATAAAACTTTTTTATGTGAAACTGATGTGGTATTGAGAGATTTTCCATGTTACAAAGTTTTCCACCTGACCAGATCCAACCATATAAGCAAATAGCTACATGTACCCCTGCACAATTCTCTACATCTGAGGTTAATGAATATCTAAGCTCAATCAATCCTGCTAAGAGTTTACACACTCATTCTTTAAACATATGGCTTATTGAAGGGACCTGAATAACTGCAATGGGATGTCTGGGTCAAATTCAGAAAGCAGCATTTGTGGTATCAAAGCAGGAGTAGGCACAGAATGAACCCTTTAATCAGAAGGGGGTTTAATGCTGAGAGTAGCACTTCCTCATCCCCTTGAGGGCTCTGGAAAAACTGAGAGAACAAAGACTGGTGGACTCTGACAAATAAGACATCTTAATTTCTTCGAAAAAGACATACTAACAACAAAACAAGGGACCACTGCAGAGGGTGGGGGAAAGTACCCAGAACGGCAAAGCCCTAGGTTATAACTAACAATCCAATTAAAATTAAATAAGAAACAATATATAACCTTTATTATTTGAAGCAGGAATTCCCAAAGATGAGGGGCTCCAGGAGGTTTCCAATAAAAACCAAAAATCCTGGCTTTCTTTAAAGAACACAAAAACTCATTCATACAAGCCAATTGCTTTCATATCCTTTTAAATGAGAAGCTTTTGCCACTTACATACATAATATTTTAACTCGTACACTGCTTACAGTTGGGTCTCTTCTACTTAATGAGTTAAGGGAAATTCACTGTTCACTCTAAACAAGGGCTTCTCAACTACAGAACAATTAACATTTGGGCCCAGTTAATTTTTTGTTGTTAGGGGGCTGTCCTGTGCATTATAGGATGTTTAGCAGCATTCCTGGCCTCTACCCATGCAAATTCTAATAGCACAACCCAGTGCCCCAAGGAGAACTACAAAAAGTATCTCCAGATATTGCCACATATGCTTTGGGGAGTAAATTTGCCCACAGGTGAAAACCACTGCTTTAAACAAGTCATTTGTCTATTACAGAGATTTCAATGGGTTAAGCTTCTGTGTTGCTTCATTCAAAATTATGCTTGACTAATATGGGATCCATAAAACTAACACCATTATAAAACCTATAATGTACCATGGTCTTTGCTCTCTGAAATAAACAAAACTACTTCAAAGCACTGCCCGAAACAGTAATTCCACAGATGTTTGAAGCTGAATTAGGAAACAGAAGCAAATATCTTGAAAATCTTGGTGTTTACTGGCAAGCTCTGAAGGTTGTTAGGAACAACAGTACACACTGGTGACCCTCCGGTCACAAGGCCAAGTGGAAGCTTCTGTTGTCACACAACTAAAGAGAAAACCTTGTGCCTACAAATGCCAAGGGCAAGGGAAACCAAATGCCTATGAAATTGAAGCCCTGGTCTGAAGCGGGGAAAAAATTCCTACGCTCACTTTCCCAAAGCATGGCTGTAAAAGAAAATCAAGAGAGGAAAAGATAAATATAAAAACCAAGCAGATGGATAAATAAAATGTGGTATATCCATACAACAGATTATTCTTCAGCAATTTAAGAGAGTGAAGTACTAACACATATTATAACATGAGTGAACCTTGAAAACATTATGCTAAGTGAAAAGAGTGGTCACAAACGCCTACATATTACATGATTCCATTTATCTTAAATGTCCAGAAAGGGCAAATCCACAGAGAAGGAAAGCAGATTAGTGGTTGTGTAGGGCTTAGGGAAAGGGATAAATGAAGAATTGACTGCTATGGGTTTTAGGGTTTCTTTTGGAGGTGACGAAAATGTCCTAAAATTGATTATGGTGATGGTTGCCAGTATCTGTGAATATACTAAAAGTGATTAAAGTATACACTTTCAATAGGTAAATTATACGATATGTGAATTATATCTCAATAAAGCTGTTTTTAAAAAACCCCACAAACATACACAAGCAGCAACATTACAAACTAACAAGAAAAAGCTCAGGCTTCATTACAGCCAAATAAAGACATGTCTGGCTATAAAACGAACAAAAATGAGCTTTAATAACTACCAGAGAGGCCTTCCTACAAGCTGTAAGTCAAAAGAACCAGGTAACCGACAAAAGAAAACCCATCAGAATAACGTCAGACATCTCAACTGAGACCTCAGAAGCAAGAAGAGACTGGGGCCCCATTCTCACTCTCCTCACACATAATAATGCCCAGACTAGAATCTTGTACCCCACAAAACTAAGTTTTGCATAAGAAGGAGAAATAAAGACCTTCGCAGACAAGCAAAGACTAAAGGAATTCATCAAGACAAGACCTGTCCTCCAGGAAGTACTCAAAACAGTATTACACACGGATCAACACAAGAAACACTCACGAATGTAAAATCATCCAAAAGCTAAAGGTCAAAGGCTAGATACCACAATCGCTCAAGAGAAAAAACAAAGTAACAAAGTTCAACTCAACAGGATGAACAGAAATCTACCCCACTTATCAATTCTCTCAATAAACATGAATGGCTTGAACTGCCCGCTAAAGAGACATAGGCTGGGCATATGGATAAATACACACAAGCCAAGTATCTGCTGTCTTCAGGAAACACATCTAACCCACAAGGATGCATTCAGACTCAAGGTAAAGGGATGGAAAACAATATTTCAAGCAAACAGAAGCCAAAAGAAAACTGGCGTGCCGGTTCTGATTTCAGATAACTTAGTCTTCAAATCAACAAAAGTGATGAAAGACGACAAGAGGGTCACTATATAATGGCAATGGGTACAATTCAACAAGAAGACATAACAATTCTAAATATTTATGCACCTAACTCAGGTACACCCAGATTCATAAAGCAAATCTTACTTTATCTAAACAAAATGATAAGCAGCAACACCATAATAGCCAGAGACTTCAACACTCCTCTGACAGAACAGAACAGATCCTCCAAACAGAAAACAGACAAAAAAACAATGGACTTAAACAGAACTTTAGAACAAATGGGCCTGACTGACATTTACAGAACATTATACCCAAAACCCACTGAATATACATTTTTCTCATCAGCTCATGGGACATTCTCTAAGACTGATCATATCCTAGCCACAAAGCATGTATAAAAAAATTTTTAAAAACACAGAAATTATACCATGCATCTTCTCAGGCCACAGTGAATAAAATTAGAAATCAACTCCAACAGAAACTCTCATCTCTACACAAAGTCATGGAAACTAAACAACCTTCTGCTGAATGATTATTGCGTTAAGGAGGAAATCAAGATGGAAATCAAAAGAGTCTTTGAACTAAATGATAAAGGAGACACAAGTTATCAAAATCTGTGGGACATAGATAAAGCAGTCCTGAAAGGAAGAAAAAAAAAAAATTTTTTTTTTTTTTTGAGACATAGTCTCACTCTGTTGCCCGGGCTAGAGTGCTGTGGCATCCGCCTAGCACACAGCAACCTCAAACTCCTGGGCTCAAGCAATCCTTCTGCCTCAGCCTCCTGAGTAGCTGGGACTACAGGCATGTGCCACCATGCCCGGCTAATTTTTCTGTATATTTTTAGTTGGCCAATTAATTTCTTTCTATTTTTAGTAGAGACAGAATCTTGCTCTTGCTCAGGCTGGTTTTGAACTCCTGACTTTGAGCCACCCTCCCGCCTCGGCCTCCCAAAGTGCTAGGATGAGAGGCCTGAGCCACTGCGCCCGGCCTTGGGCTGCTTTCTTTTCATTAATGTCTCCTTTAAGAGAAATTTAGAATTCTATCCTACACTTACATTGTCTTACAAATACACCTTACAACTTCTGACCTCCTCTCCCTTTCTCTTTAGCCATGAATGCCACCTGCTGCTTTCTTTATCTTGGTTTTTTTCCCCTGACTTTTTTCTTTTAAATAGTGTTGGGTGACTTTTTAAACACACACACATACGTATTTTTTAAAGCTATTGAACTAGAATGAAATCTTAATTTCTAAGAATTTCTCACACTTGACTATTGTCCTTGTCATCCCAGGCAAGGATTGTTGGGTGAGCACTGGCCGAGGGGCTGGATTCTCATTGTCTCAGGAAATATATTTCTATGAGCTCATCACTTACTCAAAGTAGAAATAAAATTTTAAAACCAAGATTATGAGGCAAGGGGAAGGGAATCCAAAATCACTCAGACCAGAAGATGGCCAGGAGTCTAGAAAGCAGGAGATCCAGAGAGAGGACAGCTGACTTGGTGTCCAAGGACCTGGGGAAGGTGACTCGGGGGTGTGGGCACCACTGCTTGGAACACAGAAATGGTGCTGATGTGCTGAAAGAGAACCTACCACAAATAATTTGCCCTGATGAACCTGAGTACTTCCTCTCAGCAGCCAATTAGAGGTTAGATGCTAGTGGCCTCTCTCTGCCTGGGTGGATTTAACGCATGTCAGTTTGCAGGGAGCTTCTTAGGCACCAGATATAAAGATGTCTGTGTGTGTGTGTGCGCGCCTGTGTGCATGTGTGTGTGGATTGCAGAGAAGTTTAATTTGTTTAGAGATGTGCTATGTGGTCACAGTGGCAGCTAATTAATTACCTGGCTAGATAGTGGGGGACAGGCTTTTTATTATATAAGACACCAGAAAAGCAATTACTCTGGACTTCACTTGGCTTCCTTTGGCATCTGTGACCCTCAGAAATAACATAGAGCTGTTTTCTGGACCCCGGTGTTAGGCCAGCTTCCTCAAAGATGTGTGCTGTCTGATATCAGCTCTGTGTTTTCGTGGAAGGCTATGCTCCCTGCCTAGGGTACCTTTACTGTCTCTTGTCCTGCTTTCTTTTCCATAGTTGCTCCCTTTTGATGCCACCAAGTGAGTAGCCAATGGATGAAAAGAATGCTTCTGGCCTATAAATGCTGGGCAGGGCCAAGATGCTGATCACATCTTTCCCAGGCCTCCTGCTGTCTTGCTCATGAGCTCTAATGACCCAGACTCTGGTGCCACAGGGCCCACCTGTCCATAACTCAAGGCGGTCTGTTTATTTGTCTGGACAGGTGGAAAACTGCCTGAGCTCACTGGGGACCTACAAATGACAATTTGTCTGGCAGTCTGTTCTTGGCTGCCCTGATTTAAACAGGCAGGAAGCCACTGTAAACTCAGCTGAAATGCTGTGGTTTGTGTAAATGTTCTGGTTCCTTTCCACTTTGGATCTAGTTATTTTCAACAGAACTTCCCAAAAAAACATGGGAGTGCCTTGTATCCGTTATTCAGAGAAACAGCTTCCCTCACTGGCAGCCAGAAGGTGGATAATCCTGGAGAAGTTTATCTTCAGGGCTGGCCCAGCCTTCTATGCTGGCTCAAAGGACAGTAGAGACACCATGGACTTGAGTGAGTGGCCGAAGAGTGGCTTCTTATCTTCACACTGTACGTCAGTGGTGGAGATCTCCCAACCCAATGTCTTAGTCCGTTTCTGTGCCCTTAGAGGGAATGTTTGTCTTAACCCCCATATCTAACTGTACATAGAAACCTAGGCAAAGCTAACCCTAGAAATGGAATTTTTATACCTTAGGGATTTTTAAAAAAAAATTATAATACCTGAATATGGCTGAAATTTTAAAGATACCAAAGACTATATAGTGAAAAACAAGTCTCCCTCTTTTTCCCTGTCTGCCAGACTCCCAGTTTCTCTTTGTAGTTTTTTGACTATCCTTCCAGAAATATTTTGTGCATATATAAGTATTTCAGACATGTTAAAGCATTTTTCTTAAGAGAAAAAATAGTACTATCTCATACATACTGCTCTGAACCTTGCTATTTTTCATTTAATAGCAGTTTTTTGAAAATCACTCTAATTAAGTACATAAAGTTGTTTTCTTTTTTATTGTTCATGGTATTATATGGTATGCATGTGCTGTCATTTATTTTTAAAATTTTCTGTAGATGCACATTTTGGATGTTACCGGGCTTTTACTGATTAAAAGTATTGCTGCAATGCAAATCCTTGTACAGAGTCACTTTAAGATAAATTTCTAGAAGCCGAACAGCTGTGTGAATGAGTTTGTCCATGTTAAATTTACTCCCCCAGCCACAACATATAAAGAAAGCCTATTTCTCTATACCTTGCCAACGTGGGGCTGGTCAACCCTTTAAATCTCTTTTTGGTTAATAGATTGGTAATGTTATCTTGGTAGAGTTTTAAAGTCTGTGTCTCTTATTATGAGTGAGGTTGACATCTATCTTTTCATATGTTTAAAAACACTATTTTCTTGGTTCATTTTCTTTTCTTGTTTTTGTCAAATTGATCTGTTCCAATACTAATTTGTAGCTCTTTATGTTTGAAGAGATTAGCCCTTTGTGATGTGAATTGCCTTTTGGTTTCATGGTATTTTGTGGTTTTTTAACATGCAGAAATTTAGAATTTTGATATAATTAAATCTATAAGTCTTTTCTTAAATGACTTCTGGATTTTGTGTCCTAGTTAAAAAAAGACCTTCCCTACTCTAAGATTACAAAAAAAAATTTATTTCCTTCTAGTACTTTTACAGTTTAATTTTTCAGGTTTAAATCTTTGTTTCTTCTGGAATTTATTTTGACATAAAGAATGTTAAGTATTCCATTGATTGCTAGGAACAATTTGATCTAGCTCACTATTTGATTCTGCTTTCCAGGTGAGGAAACTAAAGTTTTGAGAGGCAAAATGACTTGCGCTGTAAGGGATTAGGGTGGACAAATGAGGGAAACCAGTTGGAGCAATGTCTTCTAAGTCTTAACAAGATTGTATTTAGAGTATATTTAATAGGTGAGCTAAATTTTTGTTTTGGCATTAGTTAGCAGTTCACTTTTCATTTCCTCTTGTTTCAACCCAATTATTGCAGCCCTATCCTACTTTTCCCCTCTGACTCCAGAGAGAGAATTTGTCTGTGTGTATGAAGAAAAGCAACTTGGGAAAGGGACCTCCTGAGAGAAGCATGAGTTTCCTTTTCACTTTCTTTTTTTGAGACGGCTTCTTCTTTTGTTGGCCAGGCTGGTCTCAAAATCCTGGGGTCAAGCAATGTTCTCGCTCAGTCTCTGGAGTACTGGGACCTCATATGCAAGTCACCATGCCCATCCTTTTTGCTATTAAGACTCAAACATTCCTGCCTTTACTACTATCCAAAATGGTGGGTTGTTAGTTTTTTCTTTTGTGACTTGCAAAGTGTGGTGGTGATTTCCAGCAAATTCTCAAATCAAGAATTTGGGAAAAATCTTAGTTACCATCTAGTCCCACTCCCTTACTTCCATGTTCTCTAAAAACAATCTTCCAGCTTTTGCTTGTAAACCCTACGTGACCCCCTCTTCCGTCTTCCATTACTTCTGTGAAATCATGGAAAACTCTTTTCTTATTTCCAGCTGAAATCTATCACCCCATCGGTTCTGGTTCTTTCTTCTGGGTGGGTCATGCACCCTCTCCTCCATAATAGTGGTTCAGATATTTGAAGCTGCATTTATTTGAAGCTCCCACCATCAAACCTTTTTCCTTCCTTGCCAGGTACCCCAGTTTCTTCTCCGTCTCCTCAGATGACTTGTTCTCAAACTGCTTCTGTCCTGGCCATTCCCTGAATGTCCTCTTGAAAGTGTATAGCGTCATTACAAATACTTGTACATAATGTACTTTGTGCTGTACATAGTGATGAGATTTTACTTGTCACATGGCACCGGATAAGGCTTTATCAAAGGGTTTCATGTGCATCCTACCTTCCTGAAAAATTAAGGACTCAATCTGTCCGTGAGCCCAAATCAAGAGCAATGTGCATGAGGCTTCCAGAGCAGCCACTCCCCCATCAGGAAGCCATACCAAAAGCTGCTTTGCTGAGTGGAGGTTCTTGTTTCCTTTTGAAGCTTCCTCCTGTGATTTCTGCCTGGGAGATGTGACTCAGCCTTTCCTCCATTGTGCTTTTTGGCAAAATCAAAGTAGGTTTTCCCAGTGCCCCATCACATAACAATGACTACCTACTCTCCACCTAACAGCATAATTGTCATGCTCTGGGCCCATGAGTCTTTCTCAGGCATTTTTTAGTAGCTACATGTCTCACCATGACCTTAATTTGAAGGTAAAGATACTTTTATACCAATTTTTCATTTGAATTCAACAGGACAGATGAGGATTGGGAAAGCTCGTGTTGTAAAAATGACCACAAGCCAAGCTCTGTAAAGGGAAGCTCCAGCCCTCATGTGCCCTTGACTCCAAACCTTCCTCTTCTCCCCATGGTGTGTCAGTCACCAAGGTTTCTCCCCAAGTCTCTCTCCTCCCCTGCCCAAACCTTCCTAGGATCTCCTCAATAGCTGCCTCTCAGTATTCCCCTGTGTGTCCCTGAGCTTCTCCTCTAGTGCATCTGGCTTGTGGCTACCTTATCGTGTTCCTAAAATATTTCCTATTACCCTCCTCTGACTCAACACCTTCCTTGGTTCCCTGTTGCTGCAGTACAAAGTCCAGACTCCTCAGCCTGGAGTTCATGCTTCTCCAGAGAATGACCCTGTGGTCCAACCTCTATAACTGGCTTTCTCTTTCATCTTATACCTGATTTTTCTGGCCTGTCAATCCCTTACTCACTGTTTTCCTCTACAGTTTGGTTTATACTTGTCTCCCTATTCTGATGGCTTTCTCATTTCTTTTTGTCGACATTGCACCCTTTGTTAAAGGCTCGCTCAGTCAGTCACCACATTTATTGAGAGCCTCCTGTGACTTGGCGTTGTTCTAAGGGCTGGGCCTACAGAAATGAAGTCATAAAGTTAACACCCAGCTTTTGAGGGACTTACAGTCTAAAGGGAGACATATTAAACAAGTACAAACAAAAATATTATCACAAATGAAAATATGTGCTCTTGAAGACATAGAGCAGAGTGCTGTGCAAGGTGGGAGATGGGGTAAGGCCCCATTAGGTGCACTGACAAGAAGGCCCCTCGGTGCAGCCAAGTGCAGTCAGGCTGAGGTGCAGTGGTGGGGTGGGGGCCATTTCAGGGAGAGGATGGGGTCAAGTCTCTGCCATAAAACTTGCCTCCTTACACTTGAGATTGCAGAGGTCCCTCCTCAGGCCCCAGGTAGGCACCTCATGCGCTGCTTATCTTGTCTATGCAGGTAGCCTGGCTCCCCCGCCAGCTTTGGAGGCCTCGCAAGGCTAGTAAGCACAAGTCATTGCTACAGGCCTGAGCTCCCAGCCCAGAATGGGCGCTTAGAAGTGTGAGTGACTGATCAGGGACCTCAGAAGGATGTGGGATGTCCTGAGTCCTTAAAATGTCATGGTCTCTCCGAAGACTCGGAGTTTGGATTGCCAAAGACTTGGACATAGATAGGTTTCTTTCGTTCTCTTCTTGAGGGAGATATAATAATTAGGTCCTTTTCCTTCACCTCACCCTTAAATTTTGGATTTCATTTTCTTTTTCATTCTCTAGTAATAAGTAATATCCCTTTTTATAGCACAACTGAGGGATTCCAGAGTATTCAGAATAGTTTGCTTCACAGATAGGAGCACAGAAATTTACAGGTTTCAGGAAAGGTGTGCTGCTAATGTTTTATGAATTTCTTATCTAATTTGATAGATTAATCTCTCTCGACCTCATTTTTTAAAATTTAAAATATTGTTTTACTGAAATGTGGTTTAAAAAGGGGGGTTGAATTTGACATTTATTTAGAGATAAGCCCTTCTATACTTTTTTCCCTAAAATATTAAGGGGGTACACATGTTTTTGTTACATGGGTAGCTTTCGTAATGCTTGAGTCATGGCTATAGGTGTGCCTGTCACCCAAATAGTGTTTATTGTACCCATTAGGTAGGTTTTTGCCCCTCCCCCACACATAAAACAGTTAACATTATAAAGAACGTGAAGATAGAAGCCCCTGTAATTATGTCACAGTGCCTGTTAATGATTCTTTCTGCTTTCAAGTATCATACAGGTAAGTCAAGAATAGATATAGGTTTGGCCAGTTCTTGGGCCCTAATCTTTTAAATTAGATTGAAAGTAAAAAAGAACCAAACCAGATGTGGTATATTTCAGTTAAAATATCAGCTCTGGCCCGGATAGCTCCATCTGTCCCCATGGGTCTCTAGAAGGACTTGCTGCAGTAGAGCAAATGCATAACTAAACAAATCCTCAGCTGGGTCCATGTGTTTAAAGCCATTTATGGGCTTTATAGGCACTTATTTGATAGAGCAGAGTTAGCATCTCAGACATATGATGGTGGTGGAATTAATTTGGTTAAAGAGGAAATTTTCCAAAGCCCATTTTTTTTGAAAATCAGAAATACTGCTGCTGATCTAGAAATAAGTTCCTTGATGAGTCTCCCATGTTGGGATATTAACCCAGAGGTCTGGCTATGCTCCAGTTCAGGTAACACTGTTTCTCTGTGCTAAATTCCTCCTGAAGGTGCAATTAGATTTGGCCTTTTTTCATCCTGGGCAAGAACTCAAGACTACCCATTTCTGAGGCTG
Organism: Cheirogaleus major; assembly: GCA_963574435.1. Lineage (NCBI taxonomy): Eukaryota > Metazoa > Chordata > Mammalia > Primates > Cheirogaleidae > Cheirogaleus > Cheirogaleus major. The sequence continues at coordinate 670 of CAUYPO010017715.1, read as the reverse complement.
GAGCTTGGTGATGGATGCATTTGTCTCACTGCTGACAGAGATTTCAATGTAAAGTCTCCCATACCCTCGAGGATGGAAACAAAGATTAATCCCAGTGAAGAACGAATCTGTCGGTCCTCATGCAGAGATGCATTAATGTCTCTCTGTGCTCTGGAAAGGGTCCACTTCCCCAGGTGGACCTGAGCAGGCTGGATCAGGCGGGATCAGGCCCCGTTCCTGGGAGAGAGCTCCGCTAAGGTACTTATTTGAAGTCATCAGTAGTGTTAACACTCACAGTTCCTTTGGTCAGTCATTCCGCAAAGCAACATTTACTGAGCACCCCCTAATGCTGGGGCTCACCCTGGACCATGGATGTGTCTGCTGTGAGTTTCTTAAAGGTGTACCGTGTTTCCCCGAAAATAAGACCTACCCATAAAATAAGCCCTAGCAGGATTTCTAAGCATTTGCGCAATAGAAGCCCTACCCCGAAAATAAGACCTAGTGATGGGCGTGGCTACGTAGCGCATCTGCACAACCCATGCATTTCGTCGCGGAGCGGTAAAGAAGACGAGCAGCCCTTCTCATCTGCCCCATCGTGACAGCTACTATCCCAGAGGTGACCGGAAAGGTGCGGGCAGCCCCACCAACAAGGTCAGCTCCCCCTGTCAGGTCCCGGCCATCCTGTGCGTGC
>CAUYPO010017713.1:0-24474 GCA_963574435.1 Cheirogaleus major | reverse complement strand
GGGGATGCCCCGCTGGGGGAACCCTTCGGGCAGACACTCACCGGCCGTGTCATAGAGGTTCAGGGTCACCTCCTTGCTGCCCACGGTCACGCTGGCCGTGTACTTCTCGAACACCGACGGGGCGTAGTGCTGTGGGAGAAGGGGCGCGCTGGTCCTTAAGGAGGCCCCCGGCCCAGCGGAACCCCCACTGCCCACCAAGCTCACCCAACGCGGCGCGGCCTCCCTCCACCCGCTGCGGGGCTCTGGAATTCCCGAGGGGGCGCCCCGGGGTGGCGGCAGCGCCTCTGCGCTCCGGGCGCCAGAGACCCCGCGGTCCGGGCTCTGGGCACAGACTGAGGCGCGTCCCTCGCCCCGCGGTCCCGAGCCCATCCCGCCCCCAGCCCACCGGGCACTCACCTCGGGGAAGGCGCCCTGGCTGTACACCATGAGCAGCGAAGTCTTGCCGCAGCCGCCGTCGCCCACGATCACGATCTTCAGCTCCTTCCGGCTCGGGCCCGGGGCGGGGGTCGGGGCCGGGGCCCCGGGGGCGTCCATGGCCCGGAGCCGGCAGCACTGGCGGCCGCGCGCCTGGCCCGGAGCCGGAGCGGAGCGCTCGGGGCGGGGGCGGTTGCAGGGGCGGGGCTAGGGAAGCCCCGCCCACTGGGAGCCGGCGCCGCCTCCGCCAGGCAGCCTCCCGGGCCGACCTCCCGCCTCAGTTTCCTTTACGCTACAGTCCCAACGCTGGGTGGCCACCTCTTAGTCCCAGACAAGCTGAGGCGTCTGAGAAACGGCGTGCCCAGGCGCAAACGCAGCGGCCATCCGCGTCCCCGTCCCCGTCCCCGCGCGTCACGGCGCGCCCCCCGCCGGCGCGGCGGCTCGTTTGGGCCGATCCAGCCCGGGCGCCCCTCATTGGCAGGCTCCGCCCGGCAGGGACCCTCCCATTGGCCGGCTCGGCCGCCCCGCCAGGGGCCCTTGATGGGCGGGCCGCGCTCCGGCGCGGGGTTCGAGGAGCCCCGGCCGGGTCCCGCTGTGGTCTGAGGCAGGTCCGCCTCCGGCCGGCTCCCCGCAGGCGGTAGCGGCCGTGGTGCCGCGGCGGACGCTGCCTGGGGGTCGCGCCTGCCCACCTGCTCTGGCCCTCGGGCCCCGTGTACGCGCGGCTAGCGGCGGGGAACTGGGTTCCGCTTACCTGCACCCCCTTCCTAGGGCCGCAGGGTGGACGCCGGGCGCCCTCTGCCGGGCAGTCGCCTCGGCGCGGGCCGCTCAGGCGCAGGTGACAGCAGAGGGCAGGCGTCCCCTCCCGAGCCGAGAAAGACACCGTCGGGGTGGGGCAGGTTGGGGTAGATCTAATTGAGATCAGCTGGGTCCCCCTCCGTGGACTTTGGAGACTGGTAACCGCACACACCCCAAGAAATTTAAGCAAGTGTTCTGCGGGGGCTACGTGTCCTTCATCCCAGGAACCCTCCCATCCTCTGACCAAAACAGCACTTTCTATGTGCAGGTACTAGCAGGAAAGCTGTCTGATCACCTGTGGCCCCCATCCCTTCCCTCCCTGCCACCCTCGGCTGATTGTCCCCTGCCCAGCCGAGCGAGTGGTCAGGGGTGGCATAGAGACCCCAGAGTCGGTCCATGGCAGATGCGCATTAGTGTATGGCCAAGTGACAGTAGGGTCCTCCCAGCTGGGGTAGCTAGAGCCCATTTTTAACAAAACCCCTCTGGCATCGTTGGAGGGCAAATGACCTCGCGTAGTTTCCTCAGGGAGGGGCTGTCAGGACTTAAGAACTTCTTGCCCCAACCCAAAGACTCCCAATTTTCAAGATCTGGAAAAGGTCAGGTAAACCTCGCTTCGTGGAGGAAAACTGCCAACCTGGCAGTTCCATAAATGCCTGGTCAAGGTTTTCAGCAGGTGCAAGGCAGGGTCTGACCACCAGAGGGCAGCAGTGACTGCCCGTGGAAGCTGAAGACACGCAGAAGAGATGGAGGGGAGGCCAGGACCCACACCACTAGGTTGTTATGGGGGAGCCCCCTCTTGTCACTGGGCAGAGGGCACCTTCTGGGTCAAGCATCCCCACAAACTACAGCAAGCCATCCATTCCTTTTTTGCAACACGTTTATTGAGAAGCAATTGTGTTCCTGCTTGGGAGGAGCTGTCTTGGGGGAAGCAGTCAGAGTTTGGGATGCAAACAGTTGATAAGACCAGAGACCACCGGGTAAGGCTCAGGGAGGGTGGGCGACCATTGGCTGGCACATGAACTAAGCTTGGAAGTGCCGGAGGGCAGGCCAGTGGGGCAGGATGTGCACGCAGCCTGGGCAAGTGCACAGTGGCTAGAAAGCCATCCTCAAGTTCTGCGGAGGCTGGACAGTAAGGACAGAGGCCAGGTAGGGCTGTCAGGGGAACCAGGGTCACACCATGGTGGATTTGACTGCCAAGCTCCAGGCAGGTGGTGGAAAGAAGGCTCCTGAACAGGAGAGGAGCCCAGCCACAGCCAGGCCTGGAGCTCTCTGGAGGTGACCAGCAGGGAGCTATGATTAGCTGGTGCCTGAGGATGGCAGGAGAGGAGGGGACTAGGTCCAGAGACCTGTGAGAAGTGAGGTCCCCAGGACCACAGGAGGATGTGGAGGCCACCAAGCCAGGGTGGAGTGACAGTCACTTGAGAGAGGAAGACACTCACCCCTGCAGCCAGCCCAGGCACCTGCCCTCCAGCTGTCTCAGGGAAAGACTGGGGAAGGAAAGGGGGAGGCTGCCCTATCTGCAAGGGGTCTGGAGAGCATTCACTCAGAAGGGTCACTGGAAACCCAGTGCACCACCTGAGCCCATAGGAAGACTCTTGACTGTCCTCAAATTTCTCAGGCCTCAGTCCCCACCTTCTCCATCCAAGAAATGGGGCTATGATCTCTACTTAAGACAGCACAGGCCTGCACAAAACTGGAGGAAGGGAGGAAACGAGCACAAGTGCATCTTCCCAGCCTGGCTCAGGTCCAGGCAGAACAGCTGACACTGCCCCAGCCTGCCCACCCACCCCTGCCAGGCCAGGAGCTGGCAGAACCCCAGCCCCGGCCGGCCTGGAGCATGTTTGGTTTGGACCCGGCTCCCGTGGTGATGGTGGGGCTGCATCTGTAGCTAAAAATACCCAGGAGCCGAGCCAGCTGCACAGCTTGCTCAGAGGCCGGGTGGGCCAGCTGCGGAGCAGGCCATGCCTGCCCGTCACGAGGCTGCTCCCTTACCTGCAAGAGGCTCCGAGGACCCGTGTCACTCTCCTATTCACTGGCAATTCCTGGAGAGTCACAGGAGGCAAGAAAGATTCTTTAAGCCGGTTCTTGACACAAAAGCTGCTGGGACACAGAAACCTAGTGGAGCTGCCAGAGGCATCTGTGGGGTAAACTCACTTGTGCACACATGGAGGCCTGCACCACAGTGAGGACAACAGGAACACAGACCCAGGAAAGCAGCAGGGGCCAGTCCACTTCTGTCTTTTCAGAACAAAGTCCAGCTGGCCCAGGTCAGGCTGATGCTTAGGGAGCCCAAGTCCCCGGGTGCCTCAGAACACCCAAGAGGTGCCCTCCCATGAGAGGCAGAGGACACTGAGCACTGGCAGGTGAAGCCATTCTCAGGGACAGAGGTGGCCAGGGGAGTACACACTGTCTATCTGCCCTCCTGAGAACAACCCCGGGCCTTGCTGCCTATGAGCACTTGGGGAGGTGGGGGAGGAGAGGACCACTCTGGAATGGGCCCTTCACAAAGTAGACTCCAACAGCTCCAAAGCTAGCATCTAACTTCCTTTTCCCAGTGACACGTGGCAGCAACTCGCCAGAGGTCATAGGCCAGTTGGAGACAGTACTGGACCTAGGTGACCTGAGATGGTGGGGGTGCCGCTCTCCACAGCCCAGGCAGAGGCTGTGTCTGCACCCTAAGGGTCTGAAAGGTCATATTCCACGCTAGGGCTCCCGGAGGAGGGGCCGGAAGAGGCGGGGATACTGGCGTCCCAGTAGTAAGGCCAGTCTAGCCGCCTCCCAGCCCAGGCAGCCCTTCCGCTGGCGTGGCCCTCTTGCCAGGCCCCAGGAGCAGCCCCGCCCCAAGCTCCAAGGGTGACTGGCGGGCTGGAGTGCCCCGCCCCTCCTTGCCCGGGGCAGTGAGAGGGAGGTGGGGAGGACACAAAAAGGAGAAAGAGGGGGGCAAGAGACGGAAACAGCAGGGAGAGGGGTACAATCCTTCCAGGTGGGTCCCGGACTCCTCTAGGAGAATCACACCCAGGCAGACCACAGTTTAGCACCTAATTGCTCCCTAATTGGCTTGAGGGCGGGAGTGGAGGAACTGGCCCAGCCCTCCAGGGCGCAGCTGGGAGAAGACAAATCAATTATTTAGCCATCGGAGGCCAGTGGGAGGTGAAGACCCCACCGGGGAGCACCAAGGACTCCATCCAAAGGGATGTACACCCCACTCAGCAGCAGAAGGGCCATGTAAGCATCAAGGGCGTTCAAAGAGCGCCTCAATGGCAGGGCCAAGTTGAAAACTAGGTTTCAGGGGTATGGACAGAGGGGAGGCTCATGGAATTTCAACACAATGAACCTCCTCAGCTCCTCCCGGGCGAGGATGAAACGCCACACTAGCACTGCACTCGGGCGGGGGCAGTCTGGGGCAGGGTGCAGTGGGGCACACCCCTCCCTCCCAGCAGAGATCACCAAGACGGGAGGAGCCAGCACTCGTTACTTCCAAGCAGACAGGCCAGCAGACAGCTGGCACGGGAGGGAGCCCAAAATAACCCAGACAGCTGGGGCCGGGGGTGACACGGGCACAGGCGCGGGGATGGAAGTCCAGACACCTGGAACCCCATCCTGGCTCTACTAGTGGTGGCCTCGTGACCTTGGACGAGCCACTTCTCACCAGGCCACGGGTGGGTGACTCCAAATCATGACTCCATCATGGAACACCCGGGGCAGGCCTCTACTCTCAGCCAGCCCTAAACTACTCAGGAGGAAAACCGTGCCAGCCGCTTTCCAAAGGGCCGGTTTCCCTTTGCCCTGAGGCTGTGCCACGTGCTTCGGCAGGTGGGCTGGGGGGAGGAGCTCTTAAGACAGCCCAGCCCCCTACTCCCTGCAGCCACTCCCAGCAATAATCATGGTCACAAAGGAGGCCAACTAGTGTCAAGCCCGCCAGGGAGGACAGCCCCCTTAATCACACTTAATCCTCCCACCACCCTATCCAGCAGGCATCATTATCACCATTTTACAGGGAGACACTCGCCCAAGGTCACCAGATCCAACCCACGGCTGACTTACAGCCGCCCTTGATTAAGGACAAAGCTGCCTCCAACAAAATCCCCGTGTTAAGCCCTACACGCTCCCCCAAACCTGGGCGTAGCTCTCATGCTGGGCGTGGGGTACCTGGGGACAGGGCTGATCTGACTTGGAAGCTGAGGCCCAAATAGGAGAGGCAGCTTGATGGGTAACACCTGGACCCAAATAGTTCAAAGTCATCACGAACGAGAGATCACAAGGAGGGAATCAGGGATCAAGGGCCACACATCTCCAGCTGTGGAGCTTCCCGGACATAAAGAAGACGAGAAACCTTATGAAATCAGCTAGTGTTAGAATGAATGAATGAAACCGATTACTGTGTGCCAGGAACTGAGCTTGGTGTTTCCGCCTCAACAACACCCCAGGTGTTACCTACTCCAGAGGGTCTCAAAATGTGTCCCCAGACAGTAGCATCAGCATCACCTGGGACCTTGTTAGGAATTCAAGTTCTCAGGCTCCACCTACTACCTGAGACAGTCAGAGAGCAGGCCCAGAAGGCAGTTTTAACAAGCTACCCATGTGATTCTGATGCCCGCCTGAGTATGCAAATCACTGATCGAGCCCCATTTCCGAGCCCCATTTCTGTGGATGGGGACACTGAGGCTCAGAGACCGTGGAGGCTTATGCAAAGCCATATGGTGATATGGATAAATGGCTAGCCAGGTTTCAAATCCAGCTGTGTCTGATTCTAGAAACAAGGATATATACACCTGCCCATTTGGGGAGTGGGGTGGGCATCCCAGGGAGGGGCAAAGTCAAGGAAGCTCCTCCAAAGAGAAAGCTGGCCCAGATCTCAGGTCCCTGTTTTTCACCTCCCCAGCAGCAGACATCAGAGGGCCCATACTGTCACCTCACATGCCGTGCCCCACTGGGACTGGGAAGGGGAGGCCACAATATGGCTGGGCTTCCTGGCAGCCTCCTGTGCCTTTCAGAAGTAGGAGGCATCCAGGACCCTCCCCCCACCACAAAACACACAATTGGGAAATACTTGCAAGTGCAGCCTCTAGTATGCAGCTAAATTCAGCAGAGAATTGCACGCCCCAGATGCCTGACAACAGAAGCTGACAGGCAGGGATGGATGGCCCAGGCAGGCTCAGCAGGCAGCCCACTTCACACACACAGGCGCACACATCCGTGTGGGGGAGGGGCTGCAGAACCAGCCCAGCGGGTTTGGGGTCCCGCCCTCCCTGGGCTGCAGGCCAAAGCCCCCCAATCTCCCACAAGGCTTGAGAAAGGGCGCACACCTACCTTACTGGGAGGATTTGTCAAACTAGGCCTGCTTCTGCTGTCCAAAGGATTGTCCACTCTGGGGGTACCTGGACGTTGCCCCTTCTCCGGCCAAGAACCTGGGAGAGGTGGGGGGAGGCAGAGGGCTGGTTAGGGCAGCCCCCGGATGGCAGGTTACACTGGCCAAATACGAACCGGGCAGGGTCTCACTGACGGGAGGGGAGTCTTACAAATGCCACTCCCCCCCCGCAGCTGCCAAGGCGGCCCTCACTCAGGAATGGATAGCAGGGGGGCTGGCTGAGTCACGAAGGTTCAGCTAGGGCGACGAGCAGCAGGAGGCGACTCATCTGCATTTCCAAAGGCCCGCCCCGTCCAAATCCCCTCCCCTAGGAAGGGCCGGAGATCTGAGGGTTTACCCCACAGCCCTCTGCCTCAGGGGATCCCGGGGGAGGCCCACTCAGCTTTCCCAGACCCCAACCCCCACCTCCGGCCCGGAGAGCAGGGTTGGAGGGGTGTGCCCTGGGCGGCCAAATGGGGCGTCTGCGGCCACCAGGAGGGCCTCTCGCCCAAGCTGGGACAAAGGGGGCGACCCGCCCCTCCGGCTCGGCTATCAAAGGGCTATTGGGAGGCCAGGCCTGGACGCCTAGAACCAGGGGGATGGGGGTGGGGGTAGGGGTGCCGCCTGAGGTCAGGGGCGGGCCGCGGGGAGGCTTCCGCGGCCTCCGCAGGAGCGGGTTGGAGTGAGGGGCGGCCTCGAGGCCCTTAGCTACTGGCTCCCGCGAGGGAGGGAGGAGAAAGAGCAGCGGCGGCTCGGCTGGAGCAAGGCCTCCTCGTGCCCGCCTGGCCTCCGAGTCGGAGCCTTCCCTGGCCCCCGGCGGCCTGGAACGCAGGCGGCGGCTCGCCCGGCCTCCGCTCCCCTCCCCCCGCCTGGCGCGCGGCGGCCGCCACCGCCCCAGCCACGGGCGGCGCGCGAAATGGCGCCCGTCTGGCCGCCGCGCCCGGCGGAGGCGAGCGCGGGAGCCGCGACGCGCGACGCCCCCGAGGCCCGCAGCCCCCCAAACGGCCCCGAGACCTGCCCCCTGGCCCTGGGCGCGGTACCCCGCGGGCTCTCGGGGCCCGGCCTGGCCGCAGGCCCGCCTCCCGCTCCGGACTCCCAACGACAACGGGGAAGGAGGGCGGAAGAAGAGCGCCGGCCGCCATTAGCCAGCGCAGCCCTGGCTCGGCTCGGCCCGGCGGGGCCCAGCCTCCCCGCCAGCCCCGGCCCCAGCCCCGGCCCGCGGATGAGCTCGAAGCCTGAAAATAAAACTCGTGTTCGGGAGGGAGGAGCGAGCGCAGGGAAGACAGGCAGCGCCCGGGCTGCAGGCGGGAGAGATGCTGCGTCATGGTGCTAACATGGACGCCGGCCTTTTGTCCTTTTTCCCTTTGGAGGTGCAGGCGCGCCCCTGAGCCCCGAAAAGCCGACTTGGGGGGTTTCAAAAGGGAAAGAGGCTCAAGGCCGGACGGGGAGGTTTCCTCGTCTTTTGAGCCCCCTATCTCCAAAGCATTTCAGTCTGTCTCCCTATCAAGGCTCAGACCTGGGAAGGGCGAGGGGGACCAGCGCAGGCGGCTCCTCGTATGCCCAAGGGTCGCTGCAGAGTCCCCTCTTCTCGCCTCTAGGGCAGAAAAGGTAAAGGGGTCTTAAGAGCCTTCCTTGTCCCCCCCTTCCCCGCTCCGGCTGCCAAACACAAAGCTCCAGAATCATCCTCTCTCCCCTCAGCTCCCAAACACTTGCAGCCCTTGGCCTGCAAAAGGATTTCCTCGAAGGGGTAAAAGGCACTTTTTTTTTTTTTTTTTTTTTTTTTTTACTTACCCGCTCAGCCCGGTGCCATGGAGTCTAGAAGATCAAGCTGGGCGGTGGTTTTGGAGATGTTATTGTAAAAATATCTTTTTTTGTTTAGTTGGGAAATTTGGGGGTTGTGGTATTGTCTTTTTTGTAAGTTACCTTTTTGTAAGTTACACTCTATGTCATTTTCTGCTCCTTCCACTTCTGCAAACTCTCCAGTGTTGGGTTGGCAAAAAGGCGGCTTCGCTGAGGACTGTTTACTGCTCGGGATATAGCAATGGTGTGATCGTCATTAAGAGACAAAAGGCGAAAATACACAGTCAAATCAAACAAAAGGCAAAAGACGCATCAGTCACCCAACCACCATAGAAAATAACCCCAGTTAACGTTGGTGTTTGGCTCGAACCAGCTAGGACTTGTTTTCCAGTTTTAATCTAGTTTCCTGTGACGGCTTTAGTCTCGACACAAAGAGAAGGTCTTCCTTTCTCTCACCCCCTCCACCCCACCCGACCAAAGAGGAGAAAAACAAAACTGTTTTTCTTCAAATAGATCGATTTTCAAAGAAAGTGTACAAGTTACTGGGAAGAAAGCTGACTAGCATTTATTGCTGTAAACATTTTCAAAAGCATAAAGCTAAAACCTTAGCTTTATAAAAGCAAAATCGTCTAAAAGCATTTTAACTGGCTTATCTTAGACAAGAGAGACAAAGACATACATGCAGATGAAGGTTCGGAAAATTAAGGACATCTCAGCAACATTAACATGAAAACTGCACTGCGTAAGGACAGAATGGATTGGGTACTTACAATGTAAAAGGTTTTTAAAAACTTAAAAGAGTAACAACTGCTCACAATTTTTTGTTGCTGCCATTTCGCTAGTCCTAAAACTATACATTTAAAACATTACCTTGTTAAAAAAAAAAGAGAGGAGTTAATAAGAGGCCAGGTTTAAGTGTTTAATAGAGGAAACTATATATTTAAAAATTTATTGTCCAGTCAAGAGAATACAGATTAAGACAGCTCTAAGCTCCCCCCACCCAACCAAAGAAAAAAAGAGGAAAAAAAATTAAATATGTCATTTACTTAGGTTTTTTGGAATTCAAAATTGTTAACTGCTGACATTAATGGTGTGCTATGACCTAGTTATACAAGACAAAGATGGATTCCAAGTCATAAGGAAAAATCCAGATCTTTTTAAAAAGTCTTCTTCATTCTTCCAATTGTGAGTCCTTTGGCCTGTTGACAAATGTTAAACAACACACTGAGGCGTCCTGAACTGGATGGTGGAGTCAAAGGAAAAACATTCCCCATTTGCAACAAAGGAAAAACCCACTTGGCCATTTAATTCCATTGCAGAAAAATGGCTCCCCTCATCTGTTGGCCTCTCCTTGGTGTCTGATGAAGGATGTTTTGAGATCAGCGTCTAATAACTCAAGCCCTATAGAAGCCGCGCGCTGATTGGCTGCCGCGCCCTGCCGCCCTGCTCCAGCCAATTACCTACCCACGGCCAAATTACAAACCCCGAAAAGAGCCCCAATATGAAATACACCACCACGGAGCCCCAGCGAGGCGGCTGCTTCGCCTCGGCCGCCCGAAAGGAGAGGCAGAGGGGGCTGCGAACGCGTCCTCCCGAAGCCCGGGAGCCTCGGAGTTGAACTCACAAAATGGAAGCCGCGCGCTGATTGGCCGCCGCCACTCCCGGACCTTTAATAAAGAAAGGGGAAGGAAAAGATAAATGCAAAAAAGGGGGACTCTCTCCTCCGCCGGTGGCTGGAGGAAGAAGGGGGAGGGAGAAGCATGTGTTCTGGACAATTACAGGGCGCTCCCCTCCAAAAATAAAAACAGAGAAGAAAGCTTCTATCGCCCCAGTGCAGGCGAGGGCTGCATCCTCCCAGGAATGTGAATGCTAATTTGGTTAAAATCCTGGCTTCCCCTCCCCAGCCCGGCTCCGGGGGGAGGGGGTCGCCGGCCCGAAGAGGAAGCCGGAGCGGAGATACCTCGATTGCAACTCCGGTCGAGTCGACGTCTGCCTCCCCCCCCACGGCTGCCAGCGTCCACACACACAATCGGCCCCAAACCCAGCCCTTGTCCCCGAGTCCCCACGCGCCCACCTCCGGCCGTGGCAGTTTGAAAACAGTTTTGGAGGCCCCAGGCGCTCGTCGCGGCGGCCGCGGCTCGGAGGGCAGCCCCAGCCGCGGGAGGTAGAGCCCGGGGAGACCCCCTCCCCCGCCAGCCGAGCCCCCCACCCCAGTCCCAGCAGAATAAATAAATTAAAAGGCCTTCCCCCCGGGGAGGGGGAGGCAGTGTGGGAGCGCGCGAGTGAGGGGTGGGGGGCCGCTGGGGCCCGGGGCTTTGGCGGCGCAGCTGCCGCCGCCGGGAGAGTGCCTGGGGAAGCGGCGAGGAAGGAGAGGGGAGGAGGAAGAGGAGGAGGAGGAGGAAGAGGAGGAGGGTGAGCGCTCGGGTCGGGCTCCTTAGCGGTGTATTGTGGGATGTGCGGCTACTGGGAGCCGAGCCTCCGCCGCCAGCCGCCTCCCGGGCAGCAGCAGCAGCAGCAGCGGCGGCGGCAGCGGCAGCAGCTCCGGGCCCGGCAGCCGCGGCGGCGGCGCCCCCCCCTCCCGGCCCCCCGTCCGGCCGCCCCGGCCTCGGCTCCCGCGGGGGACACCATGTACTGGCTGGCGGCGCGGGGAGGCCGGCGCCCGGCGGGGATGTAAGCGCGGCGCGGGGAGGGAGAGGCCGCGGCCAGCAGCCGGGCGGCCCGAGCCCCCGGCCCCGGCCCGAGCGGGCGGGAGGGCGGGCGGGCGGGCGGCGGCGCCAGGCCTGCCGCGAGCCCCGCGCCCCGGCCGGGCCGAGCGAGCGAGCGAGCGGGCGCCACGCCGGGCGGCACCATGGGCCGGAGCCCGCGTCCTCCGGGCGCCCCGGGCCCCGCCGGCCCGCAGCGGGGACCCCCGGGAGTCCCTGGCTGGCGCCCCGAGACGGTGGCCGAGCGGGCGGGCGCGTAATTCTCCCGGAAGGGTTATTCTCTCGCTCCATTCTTGTTTTGGGGGGAGCCAGCGAGACAGCTCCTTTCGGGGCGAGCTGGTAAGGTGGGAGGGGGTGGGGGCTGGCCGATTTGATTCTTTCGCGTGTGTGGAAGCGGCCGCCGCCGCCGCGGCGGAGACGACAACAACTTGCTCGTTTTCAGGTTGGGTTAACGGCATGGAGAACAGTCACCCCCCCCACCACCACCACCAGCAGCCCCCGCCGCAGCCCGGCCCTTCGGGCGAGAGGAGGAACCACCATTGGAGAAGTTACAAGTTGATGATTGACCCGGCTCTGAAAAAGGGGCATCACAAACTGTACCGCTACGATGGGCAGCATTTCAGCCTGGCGGTGAGTAGCCGGCGCGCCTCCCGCCACCCCCACCCGCCCCCCAGCCGCGCCGGGCAGAGGGGCCGAGCGCCGGGGACCCCCCCTCCCGGCCACCCGGCCAACTGTCAGCCGGGGCCCCAGCCCTGGAGTTTGACAAGTGCCTGGAGAAGGGGGTCTGCCCCTGTCCTTGGGGAGGGGGACCAGCCCTCCCATCCCGCCCCCCCCCCCATTTCTCCCCGCAGATGTCCAGCAACCGCCCGGTGGAAATTGTCGAAGATCCCCGGGTCGTCGGGATCTGGACCAAAAACAAGGAGCTGGAGCTGTCGGTGCCCAAATTCAAAGTAGGACCCCTCCCCCTGCCCCGCGGTCCCTGCCCCCCCCCCACCCCCGAGTTCGAAAATAACGCCAGTCCTGACCGAGCCCAGCCGGATTCGAGTTCCCGCCGCCGTCAGGGGCCGGGGAAGTTTTGGCGGGGAGGGGGAGAGTGCTGCGGAGAGGGGTGTCCCCTCTGCACTAATGTAAACAAAATAACACTCAGAGAAACTGTAATCAAGGCGGCTGATACAGTGTCCCGCCCGCTCAGCTGGGGGCTCCCGGTCCCCACCTGGCTCCTGCCCGCCCAGGAGCTTGGCCCTGGGACCCACCCCCCTTCGGAGCCTCGTGGCTTTAGGGGGACAACTTTTAGCCCAAGGGGTTACCCCTGACCCGGCAGCAGGAAGAGGAGGCCAGAATGGGGGGTGGGGAAAGAGAAACTGTTTCTTTTTCCCCTTTTCTTCCGAACCCAGAGGACTTCCACGTTCCAAACGATTTAATCCTCCGCTTCCCGGGCCCGCCCGCGTACATTTTTTTTTCCAAATTTTTTTTTTTTATTTTTTACCCTTCATTGTTTTCAACGGACGGGCGAGTGGGGAATGCTGTGTTTTCCCTTCGGTTTCAATGTTCTCCAAACTCCCTTCCCCCTCGGCCCCTGCCAGATCGATGAGTTCTACGTGGGCCCGGTGCCTCCGAAGCAGGTGACATTTGCCAAGCTGAATGATAACATTCGCGAAAACTTCCTGAGGGACATGTGCAAGAAGTATGGGGAGGTGGAGGAGGTGGAGATTTTGTACAACCCCAAGACCAAGAAGCACCTGGGTATCGCCAAGGTGGTCTTTGCCACCGTCAGGGGAGCCAAGGAGGCTGTTCAGCACTTGCATAGCACTTCGGTGATGGGCAACATTATCCACGTGGAGCTGGACACTAAAGGTAAGTGGAGGCTGGCTCAGGCGGCCACAGGGAGGAGCCGCAGGGAGACCTGTCAGCCTGACCCTGTTCCCTCCTAGTGCTCCCTTCCTCCAGCGTTGGGAGGCTCCCCTGTTCCTTGGGATCCCCCTACAACCTTATTTTTTTGCCCCCTCCTGAGGGGTAGAGTCACGTGGAGCTAAATGTGTTGTCTGTTGCTAGGAGACAGGTATAATTTACCAAATGTGCTTGGTCCTTGGCCACCACACCCCTAGGGACCACCCGGAGGCTTCCCCACCGCTGACACCCCCCAGGGCCCCTCTCTGAGCCCTGGTGGCCTGGGTTTAGACAGTCCCCAATGTCGTGTCTGTGTTAGGGGAGGAGGCAGTTTGTTTATTTGTGGGGGGCTGAAGGAGAGCCACTAGCATGCCTTTGAATACATAAAGAGAAGGTCCCTCAACTCAAGAGTGCTCTAAGGATCCAGCATACCTGCCCCCCACCTGGCCCCTTCCCCCTAGAAATGGGAACCAATCTGGGGCTGCAAGTGTTGTTTCATTGATAATGTTCCTGATAGAGTGGCCTGAGCAGGGCTGGCTGCTCTGGGTGCTCAAGGGTTGACACGGTGTCTTCCCTCCTCTCTCTTAAAGAGACCGCAGCACCTCCCCTGCATGGGAATCCCGCTGGGTGCTAGCTCAGAGCTGGCTGCAGAGAGAGCCAGGCTGGGGAGGCCACACCTCCCACCCTCTGGGTCTGTGGGGACTCCTCCAGGATACTGGCTGGAGGGGCTTGCAGGACTCTCCCAGAGTGCCTGTGACCCTTCTAGGGGAGTTCCCACCAATATAAAAGAAGGTGCTTACTGCTCTGAGGACCAGCCAGCCCTGTGGCAGACACTGTTGGGTGGGTAGCCCACTGGGGTCCCCTGGGAAGCTCTGCCTGGGAGGGCTTAAATGCAGCTTCCAGGGATTTTTAGGGGCAACCAGGGCACACCAAACCCAAGACAAGAAAATCTAGACTTTTTTTTTTTTTTTTTGCTTTTAATGATTAGAATGTACTGACTGAGTCTGTCCCAGGTAAGCATGGTTATGCCACAAACACTTGCCAAGCCCATACCTTGGTTCTGTATCTCCCCCAGTTTCTCAATCTCTGTGGGAGGAGAAAAGACTCTTTTAAATTTTCATGCCCCCGTGGGCAACCGGAGCCTGATTCCTCCCTGAGGCTGGAACATGGAGCCCCTCCCCCGCCGCTCACGTGCCCACATCTTAAGGAGCAGCCAGGTGTCACTAAAATTTCATTTCTGCAAAAACCAAAAAACCCAAACACAAAAATCCTCAGAGACTGCCAACTAAGTTTGTATTTCAAGAAAGAGACCAGTTAAGTGTAAAGTGTAGCTCCAGGAATGGTCTCCTTTGCATATGTAAGCAGCTGCCTCTGGGGCTCTATAAATATCGATAAACCTGGGGCCCCGGGTCTGTAAAGGCCTGTCTCTGCCGAGGGCTGGAGGGTTCCTGTGCAGGCCTCCAGGCAGTCCCCAGGCAACTTGGGGCCCTCAGCCTGGTTAGAAGCTTGTGGAGTTCACAGTAATGTGCTACTAGACTGTGTTTTGCAAACTCTGCCGGTCACTTGGCCCCAGATATTTAACAAACTGTCACCTCTGTGTCAGTTCCCAAGGCTTCCCTTCCTCTTGCTACAAGCCTCTGGGTATTAAGTAGAAGGGAGAAAAGATGGGGGAGACCTGACTCTTTCTTGGGGCACCGGGGCCCTGGTAATAGGCAGGGGTTTTGTGTTGGGGGTGGCAGTTCTGGGTCTGAGTCTGGGGGAGTCCCAGCCCCAGGAGGCATTACATTCTGCATCTCAGCATCAGAAAAATCATCCCGTGTCGCAGCGCTGTTGATCCTGAGTGAGGTGCTGAGGGGGTGGGAAGTCAGTCGGGGTCACCCAGCAGCAGCAGGCCTGGGGTCTCAGGCACAAGGGACCCATGGGAATGCCAAGCAGCTTGGAATCCCCGTGGGGCTGCCCCATCCTGGAGCCTCACCGAGCCCCCCTTCCCCGGCCCACCCACAGGGGAAACCCGCATGCGGTTCTACGAACTGTTGGTCACAGGCAGATACACCCCCCAGACGCTCCCGGTGGGAGAGCTGGACGCCGCCGTCTCTCCAATCGTGAACGAGACCCTGCAGGTAGGTCACTCTCCCCTTCGCCAGCTCCCTGATGTGCTCTCCCCCACCTCTGGAAAGTCTCACCGCCCCCAACTCTTGCATCTCTAGCTTTGGAGACCCAGGCCTGGGACAGGGTGGGCGGAGTGAAGCCTGGCCACGCCCACCGCAGGAGCAGAGCCGGGTCCCAAAGCCCTGAGTTCCTGAGCTTCCTTCATTGTGGCTCCCCTGGGGTCAGTCCTGCACCTCCCTCCATCCCTCCCTGGCACAGGCCGGGATTCCCACAGACCCGGAGCCCGCTTTTCCACATCGATGCCGAAACATTACTGGGTCCAGAGTCCTTGGTGTCTGGTGTCCTGGGCACCCCTCCACCCCTGCTCCCAAAAGCAGAGTACAGGCACCCCCTTCCAGAGCAAGACTGGCTCCTTCCCAGCCACTGCCTCCCAGGGCACTCACCGGGGCAGTTCTCATGCCCAGTCCTCCTCTAGCATCCACCCTGCACGCTCAGGAGTGGAGAGTCTGCTTGCTTGCCGGTCAGCTGGCTGGTTCAGAAGGCACTTTCCTATGTCACACTATTTATTTTATTTTATTTTATTTTTGAGACAGAGTCTCACTCTGTTGCCCGGGCTAGAGTGCCATGGTGTCAGCCTAGCTCACAGCAACCTCAAACTCCTAGGCTCAAGCGATCCTCCTGCCTTAGCCTCCCAAGTAGCTGGGACTACAGGCATGCGCCACCATGCCCGGCTAATTTTTTCTATATATTTTTAGTTGGCCAATTAATTTCTTTCTATTTTTTTAGTAGAGATGGGTGTCTCACTCTTGCTCAGGCTGGTTTCGAACTCCTGACCTTGAGCGATCCACCCACCTCTGCCTCCCAGAGTGCTAGGATTACAGGTGTGAGCCACCACACCTGGCCCTGTGTCACACTATTTAAATCCAAAAACTGAAGCTGGGAGAAACAAAGCCCTTGGCCATCCTCTCACTCCCAAGACCAGACTAGGTTATATCCCTGCCTGGAAGGTCTTTGATTTCTGACAGCCTGGGACAAGAAGGACATCTGAGCCTAAACCAAGGTGTCTGGGTCATCTTCTGTCTCTGCCTCTGGGATGAGGAAAGACCCCCAAGGTTCCATTAGGATAATTGGCTGGCCCTAAGGTTAAAGTTAGGAACATCCTGACACTTCTCAATCTCTCCCACACCCATTCCTCCTGCTGCAGTTCTAGAACAATCTGGCTCTGTGCTCCCCAGCGGCCAGGGTGAGAAGGGAAAACAGCCCTGTTCCGTTGCACCTTTTTCCCCAGTGGTCTAACACCTTCCTTTCTCTTTGTAGTTGTCAGATGCTCTGAAGCGCCTCAAGGATGGTGGCCTGTCTGCAGGCTGTGGCTCCGGCTCCTCCTCTGTCACCCCCAATAGCGGTGGGACACCCTTCTCCCAGGACACTGCTTACTCCAGCTGCCGCCTGGACACACCCAACTCCTATGGACAGGGCACCCCGCTCACGCCGCGCCTGGGCACCCCCTTCTCGCAGGACTCCAGCTACTCCAGCCGCCAGCCCACACCCTCCTACCTCTTCAGCCAGGACCCCACAGCAACCTTCAAGGCCCGACGCCACGAGAGCAAGTTCACGGATGCCTACAGCCGTCGCCTCGAGCATCATTATGTCCATAATTCTCCTGCGGTCACTGCAGTGGCTGGGGCTACGGCCGCCTTTAGGGGCTCCTCGGACCTCCCCTTCGGGGCAGTCAGCAGCAGTGGGGGCAGCAGTGGCCCTCCCTTCAAGGCCCAGCCACAGGATTCGGCCACATTTGCTCATACTCCACCGCCTGCCCAAGCAACCTCCGTTCCGTTCAAGTCAGCTTTCTCTCCGTATCAGACCCTGGCGCCCCCTTTCCCCCCACCCCCCGAGGAGCCCCCTGCCACAGCCGCCTTTGGGGCCCGTGACAGCGGGGAGTTCCGGAGGGCACCCGCGCCCCCACCCCTGCCTCCTGCTGAACCTCTAGCCAAGGAGAAGCCAGGCACGCCACCTGGCCCACCACCCCCCGACACCAACAGCATGGAGCTGGGAGGCCGGCCGACCTTCGGCTGGAGTCCTGAGCCCTGCGACAGCCCGGGCACACCCACGCTGGAGTCGTCGCCTGCAGGGCCGGAGAAGCCCCACGACAGCCTGGACTCGCGCATCGAGATGCTGCTGAAGGAGCAGCGCACCAAGCTGCCCTTCCTGCGGGAACAGGACTCGGACGCCGAGCTGCAGATGGAGGGCAGCCCCATCTCCTCCTCCTCCTCCCAGCTCTCCCCGCTGGCCCCCTTTGGCACTAACTCCCAGCTGGGCTTTCGGGGCCCCACACCCCCCTCCTCGCGCCCCTCGAGCACCGGGCTGGAGGACATCAGCCCTACGCCACTGCCCGACTCCGATGAGGACGATGAGCTTGACCTGGGCCTGGGGCCTCGGCCTCCACCCGAGCCGGGCCCGCCGGACCCCACTGGTCTTCTGGGCCAGACAGCTGAGGTGGCTTCGGACCTGGCGGGAGACAGGACCCCAACCTCAGAGAAGATGGATGAGGTACCACCATTTCTGTCCGTCTGTCTGTCTTGTGTCCCTGTCTTTCCCCTTGAAACATTTAGGATAACTAGCTAAGACGCAGAAGCAGCAGGGCTCAGGGAAGCCACTATAACAGATTGGATTTGGAGAATAACCAGGATGTAAAAAGCACCAGGGGATATGACTGAGCAGCTGGTTTGGCTCTGAGCTCCCTAGCAGCCACAGGGAGAAGAAAAACGAGGCCTAGTTCTGGTGCTCTCACTGTTAGGCAAGGAGAGTCAAGACTTTAAAGTATTGGGGATAAATTCTAACTTGAGCTTTTTTGGTAGGAGTTTGCTGAGACAAAGAGTATGGGCCGCGGTGACAGTTCTGGGCCCCCTTCCCTGCTAGGTGGCTTGGGAGTGATCAGGGCTGGTCCTGATGCTCAGGCATGTTGGGGAAGAGGGACTGGCCAAAGTACTATGGCGGGCGAGGTCAGGTGGGAGCTCCAGAGCACTCTCTCTTAGAGCCTGGTGCCCTCTGAAGTGGTGGGAGACCATGGCAGGCGGGGAGGGCATTGAAATTTCCCTTCTCCGGCTGGCTCCGGGGGTGAAGGAGATAGAGGGTAGCTGGGGGGCAGGGAAGGGGGCAGACACATGGCTAGAAGCAGGCAAAGTTGTCCATCCCCTACCCCCTCCTCACCTCATGGCAATCTCATTGCCCAAATCTCCAGCCTCTCAGGAAGTCCCACCCAGGGTTTGGGGTGAGGGCGCCAAGTGCCAGCTTCCCTTGGGAGGGGTTAGGTCATCTTCATTGGCTCTGCTCTGCCCCCTTCCCGGTCCAGGCGCCTGCCTTGGCCCTCCTGGAGGCCTCCTTTGGAGCCCATGGGCCCGGCGGGCATGAGCACCCAGGGGCTTAGACAGAGCTCTGTGCCCCTGTGGGCGGGGGAGAAGAGGGTCCTCCCCTCCTGGGCACTTTGATTAGGCCGGTTTGCTGCCTGAGGGAGGAACAGGAGGAACTTGGCCTGCCCTGGAGGGGGCCACAGGTGGCTAGGACTCCAGGGGGCCTCCAGGCAGTTCTGGGGAAGTGGTTTCTGGCGTCAAGGAGTCCAGGCAGCGTGAGTTGACAGGTGTGCAGAGGTGGGGGGTTACCAGCCCTGCCGCCTTCCCTCCGTCCTTCCCTCTGGACTGCCTGGGGTTGGGGGTGTTTTCCATGCTCACCAGCTAGCTGGTCCAGGGCTGAGTAGCTGGGGGGCATGGGCCCCCCCACAGAGGCACGGAAGGGGAGACTAAGGCCCTGAGAGCAGGGGCTGGGATGGCCCAGGGCTCAAGCCCCGGGAGCCTGGAGCGCTGATCTCCGGGCCGGCCCTCGGGCGCCCCCTGCTGGCGGCGGGGAGAGCGGCGCCTGGGCTGCGCGGGGCTGAGCCGACAGGTGAGCTGCGCCCACAGTGCCAGCCTCGGCTCAGGTTTGAGGGGGAGCAACGCAGGGGGCACCGGTCGGGGTGGAAGTTGAGATTCCCCTCTTCGCAGAGGCTGGTGGTTAAGAGTTTAGGCTCTACCTTGAGCCCTGAGTCCCAGCTCTGTCACTTACTGGTTAAGTGACCCTGGGGAAGGCACTTTCCCTCTCTGAGTCTCGGTTTCGCCATCTGCCGAATGGGCGGGTGAGAGTACCTGCCTCACTCGGCCTCAGCTCAAGGGAGGGCTCCTGGGGAAGCTCCCCGAGCACTCGTGCTCAGCAAATTCCTGCCGCTCCTCGCCGGCCAGGGGCGGAGGGAGGGCGGGGCGGGACGGGGTCTGGCCGCCCTGTGATTGGCTGGCGGCCGGTGCCAGGTTAACCCTCTGTACTCTGTCCCCTTGCTTAGTGGCGCTGTCCAGGACGGATATCCCTGGGAGTTGTCTCTGAGTGTCTGGCCAAAACTGCCTGTCCCTCCCTCGTGTGCATGGGGGACACCCAGAGGGAGAGCCCGTGTGTGCGTGCGCGCGCGTTTGTAGAAGGGACCTAGTAAAATCCAGAGCTTGCTGCTGCTGCCATAGCTTCAGTGTTCCTCTTCCTCCTCCACCCCAGTTTCCCCTGGAGGCCTCCCTCACCTGTAGGTCTGACCTCTGACCTTGTAACCTCAGCCTTCAAAGGCCCTCCCTGTCTCTTGCAACCCACAAGAGTTCTCTGTTCCTCCTCAGCATGTTCACCCAGGGCAAGGCCTGAGCCACCTTCTGTCTTGTTCTGAGACAGGAGCCCTAGGGTGGCCCATCCCCCCCTGCTCCCATTTCACCCTGCCATGAGGAGCCCAGAGCTTCCCTCCAGCTCCAGGCCTCTGTATCCAGCTCCCCAAAGCCCAGTCCCAAAGTGGACAGGGCCTGTCCCATCAGAGGTCATCCTTGAGTCCTCCCTCGTCCACCCCGGAGCACACCCCTGGACTCCAGCCACAGCCCCTCACCGGGCACACGGCCTGGGCTCTGGGCTCGGGCGCCAGCCCTCTTTCCGACTGTGCCACTGGGGTGGTAGCGGAGGTTCTCTGAGTGTGTCTCCTCACCTGTCGAAAAGGGTCACAGCAGAGCCCCACCTGGCGAGGTGTTCCTGCAGATAAGAAACGAGACAGCACGTGCCTGCAGCATTAGCCGCAGACTGGCCCACACCGAGTGTGCAGTCACGAGACAAGGTGAAAAGAATAATAAAGGGAAGAGAAAGAAATACATGCTTCGTATTTATGAGCCCTGAATGCTGCTAACACCCCCACCCCTGCTCCAGTGTCACCTCTGTCACAGAGTGTGGTCAGCGGCTGATTGAGAACACAGACTGGGGGAGCCACTTCTTGGGTTGAATCTGGCTCCATCTCTTATTGGCTGTGTGGCCTTGAGCAAGTTGCTTAAACTCTCTGTGTCTCAATTTTCTCATCAGTAAACATGGAGATAATAATGGGGCGTTTCGAGGATTAGGTGTGTTAATGTACAGAAAGTGCGTAGGAAGCACTATGGAAGTGTTAACTGTTAGTATTATCTACTCTGAAGACACATTGAAACAGAATCTACTTCCCTTGGTCTGTCCTGCCCCTCTCCCCACCTTCTTTTTCTCTGAGATGTGCTGTAGTGTCTCACCTTCGTTCTGGTTGTCCTTTGCCCCTTCCTGCTAATTCAGCTCCACGACAGTAACATTTTTGTCTGTCTTGTTCACCTCTTTGTCCCCAGCACCTAGAACAGTGCCTGGCACACAGGTACTGATCGAATGTTTGTTGAATGAATGAATGAATGAATCCTCCTGGTAACCTCGTGACACAGGAACTATGATGCCCATTTTGCAAATGGAGAAACTGAGGCTTGGTGAGGTCGAGTAACTTGTGCAAGGTCACACGGCTGGGAATCCACGCTGCTGCTCGCTGGTCTTGCAGGAGGCCATTTCTCTGACTTTCTCACTCAGAAGGCTCTAGGAGCTGCTTGGCCGCCCGGGCTCACCTGACTTCTCTCCCCGCTCTCTGTGCAGGGCCAGCAGTCCTCGGGCGAGGACATGGAGATCTCGGACGACGAGATGCCCTCGGCCCCCATCACCAGCGCTGACTGCCCCAAGCCCATGGTGGTGACCCCAGGCGCGGCGGCCGTGGCAGGCCCTTCTGTGCTGGCCCCCACCCTGCCGCTGCCCCCGCCACCTGGCTTCCCACCGCTACCCCCGCCTCCACCGCCACCTCCGCCGCAGCCTGGCTTCCCCATGCCCCCACCACTGCCCCCACCGCCACCCCCGCCCCCTCCGGCCCACCCCGCTGTGACAGTGCCCCCACCGCCCCTGCCAGCACCGCCGGGCGTCCCGCCACCACCTATCCTGCCACCGTTGCCCCCCTTCCCGCCGGGCCTGTTTCCCGTGATGCAGGTGGACGTGAGCCACGTGCTGGGCAGCCAGTGGGGCGGCATGCCCATGTCCTTCCAGATGCAGACGCAGATGCTGAGCCGTCTGATGACAGCCCAGGGTGCTTGTCCCTACCCACCCTTCATGGCCGCCGCTGCTGCGGCCGCCTCAGCAGGGCTACAGTTTGTCAACCTGCCGCCCTACCGGGGTCCCTTCTCCCTGGGCAACACTGGCCCAGGCCGCGGGCAGCACTGGCCACCCCTGCCCAAGTTTGACCCATCAGTGCCGCCACCAGGCTACGTGCCCCGTCAGGAGGACCCGCACAAGGCCACAGTGGATGGCGTCCTGCTGGTGGTCCTCAAAGAGCTCAAGGCCATCATGAAGCGCGACCTGAACCGCAAGATGGTGGAGGTGGTGGCCTTCCGGGCCTTCGACGAGTGGTGGGACAAGAAGGAGCGGATGGCCAAGGTGGGTGCAGGCCGCCCCGGGGTGCCCAGTGGGAGTGGGGCAGGGCCAGGCTCCGGCCAGACCCCTCTTTTCCCCTTAGGACATGTCACAGGGCACTGCCGCCACTCCCTCCGTGTGGGAGCTGCAGTGCCTGTGGCCGCTTTCGGGACTCTGCTAACTGTGCTCCCGGATCCCGGATCCCGCAGCCACTAGCTGCGTGTGGCTCTTTCAAATTTTAATTAGTTAACTAAATGCAATAAAATAAAAAATTCAGTTCCTCATTGGCACATGCCACATTTCAAATGCTTACTGCCACACGTGACTGGTGGCGGCCACACAGGACAGCACAGCTGCAGAACGTTCCTGCTGCGGCAGGTAGTGCCACAGCTGAGGTGCCCTTTGAACCTGGCCCACCTCACCCTTCCTCGTGCCTTCCTTCACATGGAGTCCTGTCTTGACCAGGTTTTTCCTTTTCAACATGTTACTGGTCTGTTCGTAATCTTACAAACAGTCTGTAGGTTTGCAGATTGCCTTCCTTCTCTTTACATAAGAGAGAACTTCGTCTTGCATGCTTTATGAATAAAATCCCCTGGTCACTGCCCTCCGTCCCAGCCCCTCTGCTCCCCTCTCCCTGGAGGTGACCATAGTTATCAGTTTTGCTGTCCCCCTAGAGCATGCTTTGGGAAATGCTGCCGTGACTAAGAGCTAGCTCTCTGCAGCGCAGGTAAGCGACACCTGTCAGAGCCTGTTTCTCACCTGTACGACAGGGCAATAAAACCAGAACGACCCATCTGAAGTCACCGATACACAACTCTTTATGGTTCAACTTAATCGTGTTGACCCTGCAAGATTAGTAATAGAAGCAACTGGTTGCTATTCCACTAGTAATTCTAATAAAAAGAGCCACCAAGCCTCGAGTGCTATGCAAAGCTCTTAATGTGGTTTATTTTGGTCAGTTCTCACAATGTCCCTCTGAAGGCAGAGTATTTCAGACCTGCAGGGTCTGGAGCCTCCCGGGTGATGGCATAGTGTGGCCAGGGGTGTGGAGAGTGAGCGCACAGTTACCTTGGCAGCTGCTATGGCCGAGAGGAAGGCGGGTTGCTGAGGGAGGGCTTCCTAAAGGGTTGGTGGCAGTCCCGTAACTGGTCACTGTCCTCTCCTCTCTCCACCCAGGCTTCGCTGACCCCTGTGAAGTCGGGCGAGCACAAGGACGAGGACAGGCCGAAGCCCAAAGACCGAATTGCCTCGTGCCTACTGGAGTCTTGGGGCAAGGGCGAAGGCCTGGGCTACGAGGGCCTGGGCCTGGGCATTGGGCTGCGTGGCGCCATTCGCCTGCCCTCCTTCAAGGTCAAGAGGAAGGAGCCACCAGACGCAGCCTCGTCTGGCGACCAGAAGCGGCTGCGGCCCTCAACCTCCGTGGATGAGGAAGACGAAGGTCTGTGCCCCGCCCCCCTCCCCCAGTCCGCTCGCTGGGTGCTGGGGGCCCCTTCTGCCCCGTCCCCCCCAGCCCAGCTCTGACACGCCTCCCTCCGCACAGAGTCCGAGCGGGAGCGTGACCGAGATGTGGCGGACGCCCCCTGCGAGCTGGCCAAGCGGGACCCCAAGGGTGTGGGCGTGCGGCGGCGGCCGGCGCGGCCTCTGGAGCTGGACAGTGGCGGGGAGGAGGATGAGAAGGAGTCCTTGTCAGTGTCCTCATCCTCATCAGCGTCCTCATCCTCGGGGTCCTCCACCACTTCACCCTCGTCCTCAGCCTCAGACAAGGAGGAGGAGCGGGAAAGCACAGAGGAGGAAGAGGAGGAGGAGGAAGCAGAGGAGGAGGAAGAGGAGGAAGGCCCCAGGAGCCAAATCTCCTCCTCCTCAACCTCATCCACATCAGATAAGGTACGCAAAGGGCCGGGGAGGCCTCAGGGTGTGGGGCTGGGGCTGGGTAAGGGGCCCAGACCCTCGGGCTCACCTGACCCCTCTCCCCCGACCGTCCCCATCCCACAGGATGACGACGATGAGGATAGTGATGACCGGGATGAGTCTGAGAATGACGACGAAGACACAGCCCTGTCAGAGGCGAGTGAGAAGGAAGCTGGGGACTCAGATGGAGGTGAGCGGGAGGCTGTGGCAGCCAGGCCCGGCCAAGGTCCCTCTCTGCGACAGGGCAGAGCCCGAGCAAGTGTCGGAAATACTCTTTGGGGAAAGATTTTGTGCTTTTCAGGTGTTGACTTATTAAAACACACACAGGATGTTTCCATTTCTATGGAAGGTCTAGAATGGGTACATCCAGAGAGAGGCTTTTGCTTTTTGTTTTCATTGGTTTTTATTTTATTTTATTTTTGAGATAGAGTCTCGCTCTGTCATCCAGACTAGAGTGCAGTGGTGTCATCATAGCTCACTGCAGCCTCCAACTCATGGGCTCAAGTGATCCTCCTGCCGCAGCCTCCCAAGTAGCTAGAACTACCAGCATGCCATACCCAGCTAATTTTTTTTTTTTTTTTTTTTGAGACAGAGTCTCACTCTGTTGCCCAGGCTAGAGTGAGTGCCGTGGCGTCAGCCTAGCTCACAGCAACCTCAAACTCCTGGGCTCAAGCGATCCTCCTGCCTCAGCTTCCCAAGTAGCTGGGACTACAGGCATGCGCCACCATGCCC
>CAUYPO010017712.1:0-12421 GCA_963574435.1 Cheirogaleus major | reverse complement strand
CAGACGTGTGAACTCATCTGGTCGGGTCTGTCACGCTCCACCCCAGAAACTGGAAACTTCAGACAGGGAGGAACTGAGTCTCAGTCTGCATCAGGGGACGTGGTGCGTGGTCGGTGCTCAACAAGTATTTCTTGGACGGACGGATGGGTGGACGGACGGATGGATGGGTGGATAGACAGACGGATGGAAGGGTGGACGGACGGATGGATGGGCGGACAGATGGATGGGTGGACGGACAGATGGATGGGTAGACGGATGGATGGACGGACAGATGGATGGGTGGACGGACAGATGGATGGATGGGCGGACTGATGGATGGATGGACAGACAGATGGATGGGTGGACAGACGGATGGAAGGGCGGACAGACAGATGGATGGGCGGACGGACAGATGGATGGGTGGATGGACAGATGGATGGATGGGCGGACTGATGGATGGATGGACAGACAGATGGATGGGTGGACGGACGGATGGAAGGGTGGACAGACAGATGGATGGGCGGACGGACAGATGGATGGGTAGACAGATGGATGGATGGGCGGACAGATGGATGGGTGGACAGACAGATGGATGGGTGGATGGACAGATGGATGGATGGACAGATGGATGGGTAGACGGACAGATGGATGGATGGACAGATGGATGGACGGACGGATGGGTAGGTGGACGGACAGATGGATGGGTGGACGGACGGATGGAAGGTTCTCCCGCACAGCTAGCTGCGTTAGCCAGAGGAGGGGTCCATCCAGGGCGATAAGAGGGCATGGATTACACCCTGAATATGTTACTCGGAGGAGTATGTTCTCGCGCAGGGGCGAGGCCACAGGTTAAGGTCTGGAGATTGCTGGCCAGTAGGGCAGGAGAGGAGGAAGAGGAAGCTCACCTCCTGCCAGACCGTCTGATGATCCTCGACATCACCAGGAAGTTGCCCAAAGTCGTCTGAAAACAGTTCTGATAAGAGAATGATATCCTCCCATCCCTGGTCAGACAGCCACGCACAGGGCTTTTTCCATCTGCTTTTCTCCAGCGAGATGTTTCCTAACAGGTGAAGGGAAGCAATGGCCACCGTGCTGCCCACGCAGAGCGGGCAGCTCAGTACACTTTGACGTCCCTCACTTTTGAGAAAAGCCCACTTCCCAAGGAGGAGACTGGAAAGAGAAGGCGGCCCCTGCTGGCCCTTGTCACCGCCAGTGACCCCAAGCTGGCGCTTAGCGTGGTACCCAGCCTCGGGGCAGCACCGAGGCCAAGGCTGGCTGCTCTGAGTCCAGCCAGACCCCTGCCGAGGCTGGAATCATCAACTGAAATATTTAATAAAGCAGCGCTGTTGGAAGCCAAGTTTTAAGGAGAATTTTTGTTGTTGGTTGTTTTGACGAACAAACTTATATACGTGTACCACGTGGGTCGAGGAAATAGGGAAGAATAAAATCAGGCAAATCCATTACCTTTTAAAAAGAAATCTAGTTCTTCCTGGGGGACTCTCCCTTCTGCTTGTTCTATCTTGATAGTCATATTAAAAGAAAAGAGTAGCTTGTGCTTCTCAAACAACCCTGTAGGGAAACAGCAGATGGGTATTGATTTTTTAAAAACTCATTTTAAAAACTGAGTTGCTTACGCACAATATGCTTAAATTTAAGAGAAATGAAATGAAACACTCAAAGTGCATGCATTTAGCCCTCTTTGCACCTAATGTCCATGAATATCTAAATGCAAAAAAGATGGGCTTGGCTGGGTATGAGGGTGCACACCTATAACCCCAGCACTTTGAGAGGCCAAGGCAGGAGGATCGCTTGAGCCCAGGAGTTGGAGGCTGCAGTGAACCATGATCACACCACGGCACTCAAGCCTGGGTGACAGAGCAAGACCTCATCTCTTAAAAAAAAAATAGATGGGTTCAACTTAGAGGTCATGCCCGAGTGCAGTCTCTAGGGACATTCACTTGCATGCAACTGAAATGGCCATGTCTACGGGAGGTTCTCATCACACCCTCCTGAGAAGAGGACAGTAGGGCGGAAAATCAAGTGAGGACAGAACAGGGCACAGAGCCAGGTTCTTCTCCGAGTGGTGGTGGTTTGCCTGACTCAGAGTGTTAAGTTCTTGTCCATTATAGTCTAGAAGAGGTGCCGGCAAACTGTCTGTAAAGGGCCAGATAGTAAATATTTTTGGCTTTGCAATCTAGGTGGTCTCTGGCATAGCTACCCAACTCTGCCACTGTAGTGAGAAAGTAGCCAGAGACAATATGTATACAAGAGTATGGCAGTGTTCCAATAAAACTTTATTGACAAAAGTAGGTAGTGGGCCAGATCTGGACTGCTGGCTATAGGTTTGCAACCTCTGTTGTAGAGGAAGCACACTCCATCGACAGACTCTTTATTGATGGATGCAAAATACTAGATTTCTTCTTTTTTGTTTTTTTAACAGAAGAAATGTGTTTCTGAGGAAACAATGTATAAGTCAAAATTTGTGATTTGAATTCTACTTTATATGTGTTAGGAGGGTTGGCTACTTAAATGAGCCCTAAAGGAACAACCTCTTTTCTGTCCAACTGTTATGGGCTGAATTATATCCGCCCCCCACCCAAACTTTATATGGTGAAGCCCTAACCCCCAGTGCCTCAGAACATACTGTATTTGGACATAGGGTCTTTAAAGAGGTGATTAAGTTAGAATGCACCATTAGCATGGGCTCTAATCCAGCATCACTAGTGTCCTTGCAAGACGAGGAAATTTGAACACACAGAGAAACCACCAGAGTTCGTTAGAAGAAAGAATAGAAGAAAGGCCACATGAGGACGCAGTGAGAAGATTGTCATCTGCAAGCCAAGGAGAGAGTCCTCAGGAAAACCAAATTACCAAAACCTTGATCTTGGCCTTCCAGCCTCCAGAACTATGAGAGAATAAATTCCTGTTGTGTAAGCCACCTGGCCTGTGGCATTTTCTAATGGCAGTCCTAGCAAGCTCAGACACCAGCCCCGGGTGGCGTGCGAAACGCTGTTGTCAGTACAGTGTCTCACCAGAGCCCCTCTGGGACTCACAGCGCAGCAGACTTCTGGTTAAAAACGGCCATTCTGAGTTTACCCCAACTCCTTTCCAAAAATCTACTAAAATAACATGAGACTTTTTTTTAAAAGGTATAAACTCTAAGAAAATTGGAGAAAAGCAAAGCAACAAAATTTTGCCAACTAAAGACAGATGGACAAGTGATAACTGATTTAGCAGAACTGAAAAAGTTGAATCTTGCATCAGGAGGAGCTAGGGCTGAGAAGCAAACCACAGAAGCCACGAAAAGCTCAGAAACCGGCAGCACCGGGTGCCTCTGGAAGCGGGAGGTAAACACGGGCTGACAACAGGAAGACGGGAGGATGATTCCGCAAGACACGCTCAGGTCCCAGGTCCCCTCGTGCACCTGTGCTGCTGGGCAGCTGCCCTCCACACCCAAGTGAACTTCGGAAAACATAAAACAGGGTCTCTGTGGACGGGGAGGACCAGGCAGGGTGAAGGGAAGCCATAATGCAAATGTGGGTTTAACTGAAAGCTTCTGTCACCATGGTTGTAGTCGCCAGCCGCCTTCTTTTCTCACACGGTGCCCAGAATGCCGACAGCCAGGATTACATATTTTAGGAAGAGGATGGAGACTCTTCCCTAGGGACCGTCATGGTCTCATGAGAACAGAACTGCATATGTTGCCATCTGAGCGTCCCCTCCCTTGACAGACCCCAGCCAGATCACCCAGCAAAGCCCAATTGGCCAATCCCGTCCAAGCACAGAACCTCCCAGTGAGCTTTCTAGTTCTACTCTTAACTAGGAATAGATATCCAGGGATCACCAGACATTTGATTAAAGCTTCTAATTGAAATACAGATGCCAAAACGAACAAATGGGAGGGGACACTTACAGGGAGTCTATTTCATGCAAGAAAAATTTAGAAAACTATCATAGAAATCTTCTGAGAACTAAGTTTCTCTATGAAACAAGAACAGAATGATTTTTAAAAAAAGAGTATTGGTAAAACAAAAGGGGTTCCTGAAAATTAAAAGTGTGATAGTAGAAATAAAGTACCCAAAAGAAGCATTAGAAGATAAACTTGTAAAAAATTTCCCAGAGAATAGCAGCAAAACACAGACATGGGAAATACGAGAGAAAAGAAAATTAGAAAATCAGCCAGGGAGGTCCAACATCTAAATAATAGGAGTTCCAGAAAGAGAAAATAGAGAAATTAGAGAGAAGGAAACTATCAAATAATTCAAGAAAACTTTTACAGACTGAAGGAAGTGGTTTTCAGATTGAAATGGGCCACAGAGTGCAGATCACAATGGATGAAAGTATGTCCAAACCAGTCCAAATCATTGTGAAATCTTTAAAAAAGAAGATACTAAAAGCTTCTTTACAAAAAGGATCAGTATTAGAATAGCATCAGACTCCTCAAGAGCAATAATGACAGCAAAAGGAAAAATTTGAATGGAAAATTCTATACCCAGGCAAACTATTAATCAAGTGTGAGAGTAGAATAAAGATATTCCAGATATGCATTGTCTCCCAAAATTTTCCAACTATTGTTCAGGAAGCTACTAGAGGAGGTATTACACCAAAATAAGGAGCAAAACACAAATTAGGAAGACACAAGATACAGAAAACAGGAGAATCAACACAAGAGAAAGGTACAGTGAATCCCCAAGATCATGCTGGGTAGATGCCTGGGTGGAGAGCACTTGGTCCACCCTGAAACAGGTAATTCTTTTTTAGAGTTTCCTAAAGGTATCTTGATTTTGGAACCATGTAAAATGTCTAAATTTTTAATTTTAAAAAATCCCTAGCAATCCACAGGCAAAATGAAAACATGAACATAACTTTGTATCAAGTTGGTGGTATACGGAGAGGAAGTATTCTGAGTGACACTGAAGCGGCCATTTGTACTTTCCACTAGCAATATATTCCTTCACAGACAAAAATACATTCTGAACTGCTTTCAGTAATCATACTGATGGTGGTTGTGTTGTAATTGTTATTCTGAGACTATCTGTGTGTGTGCATGCGTGTACATGTGTGTGCTGTGAAATAAACAAATGGGTAAATTGATGTATTAATAAGAAACCAGGGTTTTGCCTGAGAAAAGGAGATAGATACTGGTGCACTATGGAACTCATGGTTATAATTTTTTAAATTTCTTGGCTCAATCCACTGAAAAAGCATTGAGCACCCACAGCACTGATATTTTGGTCTCTAAATACCATTTCCTGCTTAAAAGAACCAGGGCTTCTTGGATAAATGGCTGATTCCAGGTGTGGGGCAGGTTACGTTCATGATGTGCCTCGTGTATCTTTTCCTACCAGAAAGTAGGGAAACTGTCCAAGACTATAGAGTGGAGCGAAAGGACTCAGAAACCAACCTGAAAGGCTCCACAGGGCCAAAGGTAGGATGATTTGAACATCAATAAGGACAATTACTGAAATGTATTGAAACACATTAAACATGCTTAATTAAATATATGAGTTCATAAGAATATAAAAAAATTAAACATAAAGGAAGAGTCAAGCATCTGATCTGCCTTTCCCATATATAGTTGATCAAAGTTTCTCTTTATAGAAAGCATTTCGGCTAATAAATACAGAATGATTGCAAGAATTAGAATATTACCATTTGCAACCCTTAACAAACAAACAGATTTAGAAAATTCTTTTCATTGGCTGCTAGCATCAGAAAAAAGAAAAAGACAATTAGAAATTACATGATTCCTAACAAATATACAACACCACATATGAAGTATTCTTACCCAAAACAGAACCTGGATCTGCCCAACTCTAACTCTGTGACAAATTTACAAGAAATATAGGAGACAGAGGAACATTTAAACACACAACAAGGATGCAATCAGCAAAATTCAGGCTATGGGAAACAATGCAAGAGAATCAAGCAGATTGCTTCCACAAATACAAGGGGAAAAAAGAAATTAAGTGACATGTGGCCAATTGTAATGTATACAGTCTATA
This sequence comes from Cheirogaleus major, assembly GCA_963574435.1. NCBI lineage: Eukaryota > Metazoa > Chordata > Mammalia > Primates > Cheirogaleidae > Cheirogaleus > Cheirogaleus major. Next base: position 6,437 of record CAUYPO010017712.1, on the reverse strand, counting down.
GACCTTATCAGGGTCCTGATTTAAGCAAATGTGAAAAATAACCTACAAGACAATTGGGAACATTTGAACACTAGATAAATGATATTATAGATTTATTAATTTTTAGGCATGATAATAGAAATTATGTCTATTTCTGAAAAGGAATCTTTATATTTTAGAGTAGGGATGTGCAAACTGCAGCCCAGGGGCCAAATCCAGCCCACTACCTGTTATTTGTAAATAAAGTTTTATTGGAACACAGCCATGTTCATTCATTTACGTATCGTCAGGCTGCTTTTGTGCTATAGTGGCAGAACTGAGTAGTTGTGACAGAGACCTCAAAGCCTTCAAAGCCTAAAATATATTCCATTTGGCCGTTTACAAAAAAAAGTTTGCTGACCCCTATATTTTAGAGATACAAACTAAAATACTTATAAATGATGAATATGCAGCAAATTTTCAAAGTAATCTGTGCTGCCAGGGAACTGTGGTATGGCATATAAACGATCCCAGGGTTGGTCACTGCTGGGTGACGAGTCCACGAAGGATCCTTATGCTGTTCCCCTTTGCACACGCATGAAATTTTCCACGATAGAAAGTTTCTTAAGATCAGTGCTTTAGGGGTTGAAAAATACCATAGCCATCTGGAAAACAGCGTGGCGTTCTTTGAGAAGCTAAACGTAAAGTTACCCTATGACCTAGCAATTCCATTCCTAGATGTAGACCCAGGAGAATTTAAAACGTATGTTCACACAGAAACCCGAGCATGAATGTTCATAGCAGCGTTATCACAAGAACCAAACAGCAGAAACAACCCTACTGCCCGTCACCTGTTGAATGGGTAAACAAAACGTGGTCTGTCCCACAACTGAGTATCATTCAGCTACAAAAGGAATGATGTACTGATAACACGCTACAAGCACGGACGAACCGTGAGCACACTAGCTGTGTGAAGGACACCAGCCTGAAAAGTCATACGTCGTGTGATTCCGCCGACGCGAAGCGTCCAGAGCAGGTAAATGCACAGAGACAGACAGCAGACGAGCAGCTGCCGGAGACGAGGGCTGGGGGCATCGGGAGTGGCTGCCAGCAGGTGTAGCCAACAGGTGTGGGGTTTCATTTCTGGGCGATGGAAATGTTCTGGAACTACATAGGGGCGGTGGTTGCACAACTCTGAATACACCACAAATCACAGAATTGTGCGTTTTTAAAGAGTGAATTTGTGGTATGTGAATTACATCTCAATAAAGCTATTTTAAAAAATCAATGCTTTAAACGTCCCTCTTTGTCAAGTGAATAGTCACACTAAAGACTGCATTTGCTAAGTTTCCATGATCACAGACCGAGTTTCCCTAAAGCCCCACATCGCGCACACCGACTGCTGCACTCATTCGTCCTGGCCGGCGGGAGGGGCAGGCGCTCACCGGTGCAGCCGTAGTTGTAGATGTTGAAGGTCAGCGTGTCCATGATGTTCTTCAGTCGCTTCACGAGGATGGAGTCAGGCAGCGACTTCTTCAGCGACAAGCCGAAGACCTCCAGGAAGGCGATGAGAGAGTACTGGTACATGGAGTTCACCAGGGCCATCTCGGACAGGACAAAGAACAGGATGGCCCCCCTTCTGGCGGCCGGCCGGTAGCCGTCCCGCAGCCGGTCGATGTCCAAGGCCGTCTTCTCCGCCAGCTTGAGCTTCTCTGACACCTGGAGAAAAGGCGCGAGTTACCCTGGAAACGGGAAGGCGGAGTGGCCGGGGACAGCAAAGGCATGCCTGCGATGCCCCAGGGCTGTCGAAGCCACCAGGGACTGCAGGGACGAGGGCGCCCGCCCTCTTGTCAGACGTGGTGGGTGTCTGCGATGTGTGATTTCCCTGCACCTGTGCCCGCTTCTCCTAGTGACAGTCCCTGCCTTTATATTCCCAAGTACTCCCCTCCCCTTTTCATTCCGCACGTGGGGCTCCACCCCAACACCAGAGGAGCAGCGTGTGACCCAGGCCCAGCCAGTCAAAGCCCGGCTCCCCTAGGCTGCGGGACTGGTTTGGGGTGGGCTTGTGACTTAAGCGACTCTCGGAACCTTCTTGATAGGAACAGGGAAAGATTCTCACTTGTCCCCTTGGACTTGAACCTGAGAGGACATGAGGCCAGACCTAGTCTTGTGACCCTGTGAGGAGCTGGCAGAGAACGAAGCCAACCCAGCAGACCCTGCCCAGACATGGAGAGAAACCAAGACCGGATGGTACTTTTTCAAGTCCTGGATCCAGCCCTGCCTGAAGCCATCCCTGAACTTTTCTGCTTTCTAAGCTGGGCAGGGCTGTGTCTTTTTACCCATATCCAGGTAGGGCTGTGTCTTCTATCCTTCTCAGTTGAAAGAGGCTGACCTAGGGCACAGGGGTCCCTGGGAACACCTTTAGGACTCCCTCCTCACAGCACACCTTGGTAGGGGCGTCCTTTTATCATCAGGCAAATCCTCAGGCGAATCAAGGCCCAAGTCCGACGAGAGACAGGCGAGCGGGGCCCCCCAACCCTCAGCTACGAAGGCCGTGACCATGAAGAGCCCCTGAGAGCTCAGAGCCCGATTTTCTCACGGAGCAGACAAGGACACAGGCGCTCCGAGGGCGGGCCCACGCGCCCCGCCCCGCCCCGCGCCGCGTGCATTTTCCACCGCGGTTTCCACCTCTGTGGCCTTGGACTTGGTCTCCTCCAGGGTCTGCACCAGCTCCACGTTGTCCAGCATGTTCCCCGTGGAGGTCGCCAGCTCCCGCAGCAGCGAGTCCTCCAGGTCCTTGAGCAGGTTCTTGTTGTCGCTGGTCTCCTGGATGAGGTGCTCCCGCTGCTCCTCCAGCTCCCGCCGCTCGTAGGCCACCAGCACACTCAGCAGCTGGTCCTCCAGGCCCTTGAGCGTGACTGTGGGGACAAGGAGAGGCGCTCACCGCCTGCGGCCCCGACAGGCCGGTCACTGCGTCTGTACCGCCGGCGGGACAAGCCGAGCACGGGCTAAGCCTGCGCGTCAGTGGCACGGGGACACGTGTCCTGCCAAGATCACTCTAAAGCAAAGTGACAAACGTCAGACTGCAAAATGGTGACACTGCTCTGCAGCGTGTGGACAAACAGCAGACGCGCCAAAATAAAACCGAGGGCTCCCGCATGCGGGGGGACTCTAAAGTGCACCCAAATCTAATTCGCCTCTAAGCAGCCGTGCGACAGGCCCAGAAAACGTGAGAGATGCGGTCCGGCTCCTGCCCCGGACACATAATGTACGCTGAGATACTCAAACACGGAATAACTTTCTGCCCCAGGCCAAGCGTGGACAGACGAGCCTACGGTCTGGTCTCAGCATGCCTCAGGACATGTGACCCAGGGCCTTCCAAAGGCCCCAAACCTTCTAGGGATTGCTTATCGTCACGAAGAGCTGACGCGTCAAGATGTGACCGTGGGACTGACATGACGTGCCAGGAAAGCCTGCATCTCGGACTCTGGTCCCCACGATAAACACCTGCATTTGCAGCGGGGGTTCGCACATTCTCACCGGTGTAATTGATCACCATGGCTTTCCCAAACACGGACGGGCCGTATCTGGGATTGGCCAGCTTGGTGTTTAGGTACAGCCTGAAATTTGAGTCGTAGTCGACTTCCTTGTCTCCCAGGATGATAAACTGCCGTCCCTGGGAGAACTTTATGTTTTTCTCCAAGACGTTATCAATCACAGGATCGATGTATTCGTCGACGTCGTGGAACAGGAATGGAGTCCCGTACTTTATGGACATTTCCAGCTGCTTGAGGAAGTCGGGGTCGTTGAAGGAAGCAACCTGGAAGAGAGGAGATGCAGGTGCTGAACGTCAAATACGGGGGAGAAGGCCTTGGAAGTGGGAGTGAAGGAGTCGGTAACTTGAGGGTAGCCAGCAGTATTAATAAAAAGAAGGAGAGAGAGAACAGCAAGGTGTGTAACCCATATAAACCCAGAAATCCACGTGGTTCAGGCTCAGAGCAACATCTCATTCAAAGAAGATAAAGAGGAAGGGAAAGGGGGGTTATTTGCCACACACCCCCCCAATAAGCTAGAATCCTTTCTCCTTAAGAGATAGGGTTGGGGCTGGAATCGGACTGGGGGACTAGGATTGGCTGGCAATTGCAGAAGTCTCCGGCAGGCTGAGGGAAGAGGGCGTCTAGGGGAAATTCCTGCATCAGTAATATTTGTCCCACTGTAGCTACGTGTGAATGTTAGAGGCAGATGTTCCCCTGACCTTGGGACTCAAGTGGGCTTCCCCCAACAGCATGTGAATACCCAGGAGCAAGGACCAGAAAAACATAAGGAAAAGGTAAAACTGAAAGTCATCAATTCGTCGTTCAGCAAAAAATGACTGGGCCCCAGCAATTCCACTCCTAGGTACAAATCCAAGAGAATTGGAAACACGTCCACACAAAAACCTATACACGGATGTTCACAGCAGCGTCATTCACAAGGGTCGGGAAGTGGAAATCACCCACGTATCCACCAACAGACGGGTGGAGAAACAAACTGTGACAGACCCACATGGTGGACTATCATTCGGCCACAGGAAGGAACGGAACACTGATGTGTGCTCCAACACGCAACAGCCTCGACGGCAGGACACTCAGCAGGAAGAAGCCAGACACGAAAGGCCACACAGCGTGCGAGTCCATCTGTGTGATGCGTCCGGATGGGCCAGTCCACGGGGAAACAGATCGGTGGGTGCCAGGGGCTGGTGTGGGGGGGGGGCTGGAGGACACAGCTTTCCTTTCTAGGGTAAAAGTGTTCTGAAGTGGAGTCTGGTAGCTGTTACACAACTGCACGAACACACTAAAACCCACTAAACTGTAAGCTTTACATGGGTGAGCTGTACGGGGTTTGAATGACAGCTCAGTCAGCTGCTACACTCCCCCCTCCGCCCCCTCCTCTCCACCCCAGCTCCAAAAACTAGCCACAAGCACCCGGGCCACCGAGCCCTGTCCTGGGCAGGCTGGACACAAAGCTGAGGATGCCGCAGTCTTCGCCTTGAACTTGCTCACCGCCTGAGGCATGCAAACTCAAGAGTAAAATTCAAGGTGGACAGAGCCACCCTGGAAGACTCACAGGGTGGGGACGGAAGAGGGGCGGGATGAACTTGGGGGCCGGATGGTGGCAGTTCATCTCGGCCTCGCTGGAGCCGAGGGGCTGCTGCCAGTTGCGGGGGGGCTGGGAGGGGCCTTCCTGGGGAGGGGGCAGGGGGCGGGACCTGAGGGGGGGGCGGTGCACCCACCCGCAGGTTGTTCCTCTCTTCCTTCCTCTTGATCCAGTTGAGCGCCTGCTGCTGGGGGTCGATGCAGAGCGGGAAGCGGCTGGCGCGGGTGGTGAGGATGCCGTTCTGAATCGACAGCTCGTCGGGGGGCAGCCCCTGGGAGCCCCACCTGGAAGGGACAGCCGCAGGGACGTTCATTTTTCTCGCCAAGTTGTGAACCCAGGGCTGACGGTGGTAGGATCGGCCTTCTAGAACAATCTACCAACCGCCCAGGCTGTTCGACCCTCCTCGGACTCCGGGGAAGAGAGCCGGGGCCGGACCTGTCGCCCACCCGGCCACTCTGTGTAGCCGGGCCAGCCACAGCCCTTGCCAGCCCCCCACCCCAGGGCCACCAGCCCTCCTCCCGGCGACACCCCCAGCCCGCTGGCCCGGAGGCGCCGCGCACCTGCTGATCTCCACGTCGTCGGTGAGCAGGCTCTCTAGGCGGAAGGGCTGGCTCAGCGGGATTTCCCGCTCCAGGATGTCGGTCTGCCAGATCTCGTTGACCATCTCGTTGCGGAACTCCCAGGTGAAGGCGCCCTCGTAGCTCAGGAAGGCTGCGCAGAGCAGGCAGTCGCCCAGCAGCTTGACACGCCGGTGCTTCAGCTCCTCCAGGTCGTTCAGCCACCTGGCGGGCGCAGGGGAGGGGAGGGAGGCTGCGGTGAGCAGTTGCCGCCTTCTGGCCACAATCGATAGGAACATTCTAGAAGGACTGGCTTGACACCTTGCTAACAGGGCCAAGAAGAAACATTTTTGAGCTCTTCCCCCCTCGTAGGGAACAGAGATCGCCGCCTCACTTTGCAGTTCCCAGCCCAGCACTCCCAGGGTCCCGGAAGACTGTTCGACTCCAGGGCTCAGCAAACGTCCGTGCGACTCACTTTGTCCGAAAGCGATTTATTAGGCAGTGGTCGTGTTGCTGCCAAACGCCTAATCAGAGACGTGTGCATGAGCCCCACAGAGCCAACAAGCTCGGCCGCACGGGACAGAATTCTCCCCGAGATAAAAGGGAGCACTTGTTTCCTTTGGCCTCGTCTGCTAAATGTCCAGAGTCCTTTTTTTTTTTTTTTTTTTTGAGACAGAGTCTCACTCTGTTGCCCTGGCTAGAGTGCCGTGGCGTCAGCCTCGCTCACAGCAACCTCAAACTCCTGGGCTCAGGCGATCCTTCTGCCTCAGCCTCCCGAGTAGCTGG
>CAUYPO010017711.1:0-10395 GCA_963574435.1 Cheirogaleus major | reverse complement strand
GGGCATGGTGGTGCATGCCTGTAGTCCCAGCTACTCGGGAGGCTGAGGCAGGAGGATTGCTCGAGCCCAGGAGTTTGAGGTTGCTGTGAGCTAGGCTGACGCCACGGCACTCACTCTAGCCTGGGCAACAGAGTGAGACTCTGTCTCAAAAAAAAAAAAGCCAGCTACTGGCAGAGGTGAGACAAAAGTGAATAGGCCACATTTTCCCTTTCTTCAAGGGGATCCTAGACCAGTGATGAGCTGGTAGAACACACTGCAAGTGGGTCTCTTGTGTGGTTTACGGATCTCGATGTCTGACCATTCTGAGTGGAGATGATGAAATGTTTGAGCCAAATATCAGAGACACTGGTAGTTGCCTTGAAAACAAGGAGACCTCTGTCTCCTAACATTTTGAATGGGTTCTGATAAACATCCTCTGACTCAGAGACCATAAGGCCTGGAATCTTCAAGCAGTGCATTCTACTAGTCCCACCCCTTTGGGTAAGTGCTAAGCATCCTCAGTTCCCAGATCCCCTTGGTATCTGGCAGGTTGGCAGTTGACATTGTAAGGTCTCTGAATCAGCCTTTGTGGCAGCCATATTACATTTGGCTCAAACAGATTATTGTGCATTGTTAGGAGTTTGCCTGTGTAGTAGACATCAAATTAATGTAGGTTCAAATCCCAGGCCCATCTAACTGGCCTTGTCTTCCTCCTATCTCTCCAACTGCTCTTTTCCATTCCCATCCATACAAGTCCTTCCTCCTCTGCTGCCCTTAACCGCTAGGAATCCTAGGGCTACAGATCCTCCTCTTTTCCCTATTCCACACACTTTTCCTGGTAAAGCGCATTTCCTCCCAAGGCTTTAAATCCCAGCCAAATGCTGCTTACATCCGTGGTATGTGTGCGGTATGTATGGGACTGGTGGAATTGTGCAGAAACCCAAGATGGGAGGGTTCTGGTGAGACTTTTGTTTTTGAGATGGGGTCTCACTATGTTGCCCAGGCTGGTGTTGAACTCCTGGGCAAGTGATCCTCCCACCTGAGCCTCCCAAGTAGCTGAGACTACAGGGCCATCCCACCATGCCCCACCTGGCAATATTTTTTTTTCCCTTTTATTCATTAACTGACCTACACTCATTTTTTAAATTATAATGCTTATTTTATAAATTACGAAAATACAAAAATATATAAGGAAATAGCAATTGCTTATAATCCAAGATAACCACTGTTAATGTTTTGGCTATTTAAAATAGAACCTTACTCCATGATGATTTTCATCACTCTAACCCCTTGCCATAATTTTTTTTTCTTCATAAACTCTTTGTCCTATTTATTTTCCTCTTTATTTTCTATCTTCTTTACTATGTTTTGTCCACTGCTACAACCCTAGGTCTTGCGATAGCATCTGGCATATAGAAGGCACTTACTCTGTAAGTCATTGTTGAATAAATGAGTCAACGCTATATATGTATATATCTCATACTTTATACACAATTCTAGATTTTCCTTCATTTAGTACATTTCGGCATTCCACAGACTTGTTTAAAATTCTTCAGTGATTTATCATTATCCTTAAAACACAAAGTCCAAAATCCTTACTATAGTCCACAGCCTGAGTTTCTAAACCCTAAGATGTTCCCAAATTCACTGCCCAACGTAAAATGAAAGGTTTAAAAAAAAAAAGGAAAACAAAGTGGTAAAAAAATTTTAAGACATTAAAGTATAAAGATATACACAGTGATTCTAAAAATTCAAATTAAAACTAGACCAGAATATTTACATATTTTATTAAATCTTTACAATCAGTAATTATAATCAAATACACAATTATATACAGGATTATATACATTTTGCCCAGACTTTTACATCACAGTACATAGTTTCCCTTAGAAATATTGTATACATTTATCACCGAACAATAAAATCCAACAACAGTAGTGTTACAGCACCTGTTAGTACAGACATCTTTTTCATAAATTACATCATAAGAAAATATACGGCTGTAAATTGGGCTTTTAAAAATGTCTTTTATAAAATCTGAACATACAATATTTCATTCACAGAATGTTTTTTTTCTATGTTCTGACTGAAGCCTTGTGCATAAAACGACCGGTTGGAATATTTACTAAATTCTATACCCCTCCCCCAAATTATGAGCACTGTTTGAATTACTTATGCTGAGCTTTCTTTAGGATGAATTTGGCATGGGGTTTGCTGAGAGAACAAATGCTGGCTTTACTATAAAAAGGGTTGTGTGGTGGTAGTTTAAATTTAAAAAACTTCTTGAGAGAATAATTATACTAGTGAAGTTAAAATCAGGGAGTACACAATTTTTCATTTTACTCTCTAATACTGTAAAGAAAAAGGGAAAAGTATAATGCCAAAAAATAATTTATTCTGAAATAATTATACTCTTTTTTTGGAAGCCTCTTACAGGTTAATAAAAAAGAAAACCTACCCAACAAAATATCCCATCCCAAACATATCTAGTAAATTATAAATCTTTCACACTTAAAACTTTATGGGAAAAGTACTGCAAATTAGGGCATATCATTTCAATGGACTTTTATAAGCAGAAAAAACTATCGCTATTTTATTTTTAGTAGGTAAACAAGTTTTAAAACTCGAAAATACCTGAATTAAATACTTGTCTAATATCTAACTTTTAACCTTCAAATAAAATCCTTACTTGATTCCAGGTTTGTAAACATTGTATAAATCTTTCTTAGTCAAACAATTTTATGGCTGTGGTGATCTCTTCAGCTCTATTTCTAAGCAGTCAACATTTAACTGAGGTAGACCAGATGTTTCTAATTCAGGGCCTCATAGAGCCCCCTGAATCTTTAGCAAGTAAATAAAATGTCTATAAAAGGTATTTAAAATACAAAATATAAAACAAAACAAGACTAATGCTGTCAGCGTTTTTAAATGAACTGAAAAAACAACTTTGTGGCAGTATGTCAAATAAGTAAATGAATGTGGAGTCAATTGCAATGTTGGAGTTTTGAAACTGAACATTATATCCTCTTTTGTTAACTAGGGGAAAATTGAGTATAATTCTTTTTTGGTATTAATTCTGGGTATTCCTTCAATTGTTAAGTATAATTGGTTAAATTTTTTTCTTTTCTTTCTTCTTTTTTTTTAAAGGATTAAGTTTTCTAAACAAGTGAACAATTTACTTCTAAACCCCAATGAAAGGCAACAGCTCCCCCTAGCGGTCAAAGGAAGGGAGCTTGGCAGTAGGCTGGCTGTTCCTAGTGTCCCACAAATCCTTCATGCCATCAAGTTCTCCTTGTTGGAAAATAAATTAGGTTGTTTTGATAACTTAGAAAAGTTGGATTTTGATAACAATGGCTTTGAGCTACAAATACAAAATCAAATCAATGTAGATAAGGCTTCTATAATCAAAGTCTTAGAGGAACATCTGCTCCTTTTCTCCAAGCCCCAGTCCTATAAATCAAGGCAAGTCAAGTAATTAAGCTTTAGCTATTTTGGCAGCTTTGCAATTAAGATGAACAAAACACTATGTCTACCCTTCTGTATACAGTATGTATTATAGTTCTATCATCTTACACCAAATTTCACATGCACAGAGACTAAAAATATCCATTTTGGTTTCAGGCTTAATTAAGAGCCAATAAAGAAAGATCTTGTGTACTACTCTTTTTTTTTTTCCCCTCCCCAAACTGAGTTCTCTATTAGTTTTATTACTCACTGACCCAATTATGTTTAGCTGGAATTTCTGGAAGCAGGTATTTATCCCTTTATTAAAGAATATGTCTACCTGGGATCTAAGACGTACTGTACATGAATATACATAACTACAATACAGCACTGCTGTTCTTTAACAGCTCCATTTATAGTTTAAGTTCATCAGTATCTCAAAACTGTGTTTTAGGAAAAGGTTATTATGTAATGTCATGGTAAAGAGAAAGGAAATTAAGCCTCTCAAATATTCCTTTAGAACTGATTCAGGTAACTTTTAAAAATAAATAAAATGAGTAAAGCCATGATTTCAATTACAGGGCTGTCTATAGATATCAACAACAAAATTTTTAAAACTTAAATGTGGCCAGCTCCAGACTGTCACCAAAAACCAGAAAAAAAAAAGGAAAAACAATTTTCATTAATAAGCTATATGGCTATATGTAGTTGCTACTATGTACATTTTTTATACAGGTCACCATAGACTAATTTTCAAGTCCATATCAGAAGGAATATTTGTTTAAGAAAACAAAAACCAAAAACCATGATTCAACAGAAAATGTGACAGACTCCTTAGGTGCAACTTTAGAAAGCAAAGTTTCAAAGGAAAAAAACAGTAGTTACCCCAGGAATTTTAGATCCCTACCACAGTTATATCATGGCTCCATAAGATAGAAAAATGGAAGAAAAATGTATTCAGCTGTTGGCGATACGGGCCTTGTGGCTCCAATTGCATACCAAACGTGGGATGGAGTAAGGCTAATGGCTAGAGGTAACCACCTCGAAGTAAAATGAACTGGAAAAGATTTATAATCTACCCTACAGGGATATAATGCTAAGTTCCATTTCAGAGTAGTCATAGCTTCCCTATGGAAGGCCCAATGGGAAGTTCATATTGCAACATCATAGTTTCTTCATTGCTCCATTTTTCAAAAGTATTAAGTAACCAATTTCCACAATATATTATATGACCTTTTTACCTGGTCCCACTGATTGATTAGTCTTTATGCACAGAACTCATTGAAAGTACACTGGCTTCACCTTTGGTTTAAATGAAAAGGACATTAAGGAGGAAAAAAAAAATCAAGTTATCTTGATCATTTGTCACTAAATGAAACAAGTGAAAGTGATGTGCAAAGACTGGTTTCGCCGTGAACGTATTTGCTTCATCACTTAGGCCACTCAGAGTGTTTTTGTGAAGGCAGCATAACCAGAACGCCACAATACTCACATGTGTCCTCCCAAAGAGCCTCTACCCCCAAAACCAAGACAGCTGAACTTCCTTTAATTAGAAAGGTATCCAAACTCCTATTCCCCACTCCACTGTTAACTGAATTTGTTTTTTGTCTATCCAGAGAATGCAGAAATCTGGTTCCCAAGAATGCCCAGGAATCTTTCCCTGGCCTGAGGTATTGCAGGGTGTGTAATGCTGTCATTTGAGGGGGGAATTGTGAATTTCCATTTTTGATAGGACAGTTTTAAACAAGGTCAATTTTAACACAGCATGTTCCAGATTCCTATAACAACTATGCCAGTCAGAACGTGGTTGTTCATCACCATACTTAAAGTCTCCCATTAGAGAGCCTGCTTAGTATTAGGGTGTCTATTAACCACAGTTTACCTTTTCTTTTTAAATACCTACCACCAGATCCTTTAGTGGGTCACAGCTCATCCTTCTCCATCATTTCAAATGCTTCTATATCTTCATTCCAGTCTGCTAATATGGAGTCTATAGGCTGGCTCTTTTTGCCCCAGCTAACATTAGGATTGGAATCTTCCTCAGTGTCTGATTGTTCTTGAAGTCGGTTATCTAAATCTGTACATTCACCATCAAGACTTGTAGTCTCAGGGTTTTCTGTGGGATTAGAAGTCTGTTCTGAAGGGGAAGGGCTTGCAGCATTGTCCGTATCTGCGGGAGATAATGATTCTGGGTGAGAGTTTAGAGAACTTTCCTCAGAAGACTCTTGATCAACCAAATCAACCTCATGAGAACTTGACATCATCTGTTCAGCACTCTGATTCTGAGAATCATTTTCAGAAGATGGCTGGTCTTCATTTTCCATTTCTGAATCTGTATAAGAAAGAAACACATTTCATTCTACTTAGCCTCTCAAAAAATTTACTATTATACTTTGCAAAGCATATTGGTTTTTACAATACAATGAAAAAAATAAAAAGTCAAGAGGCATGACAATAACTGATAAGACTGACTTTAATGCATATTAGTAAGCCAAGAAATATAATAACTAATAATATTAAAATGCAAATAAATTTGCAACAAATAGCTAAAATTTACTAGGTACCTAAATTCAGGAAAGCTTGCCCATGGGAACATACCAAATAGAAAAAATGTTAAACAGCATATAACGTTGCTATGTTTTAAAATAACATTCCTTTGAAAAGTGCAATTCCTACTCAGTAAGCCATAAAGATGCTGCTGGCACAAGGTTTTGAATGATTAATTTGACTGATCAAATAAAAATATTTTCACAAAGAACTGGGATTATTTACAAAATTCTATTGTAGGTATATGAATTATAAGGCATAATCATTCTAAAACCCACTGGGAGACTGAAAAGTTAAACTTCTTGTAATGAATACATTATGAAACCACTAGAGGCATTTTACTTAGGGTTCCTAAAGAGCATCAACGCCCACGTGCTACGTCCTCTCAGTCTCAGTCCCCAGTGTCCATTCTGCATGGTGCTAGGGATAAAATGAGGAGCAAAATCAAATACTATATACCTTCCCTTATGGATCTGATAGTCCAACTGGGGGAAAAGATATTTACAAATAATCAGAGGAAATAAATGGAAAACTCCAACTGTGACACATTGTGAAAGAAAGATATGTGTGTTAGGAAAGACTATGGTACAGTCGTCCCTCCATATCTGTGGGGGATTGGTTCCAGGACTTCCCATAGATACCAAAATCCAAGGATGCTCATGTCCCGTATATAAAAATGACACAGTATTTTCATATAACCTACTCATATCCTCCGTTATAAACCATCTCTAGATTACTCTCCATATTACTTATAATACTAATACAATGTAAATGCTGTGTAAATAGTTGTTATAATGCATTGTTTAGAGAATGACAAGAAAAAAGTCTGTACATGCTCAGTCTAGACTTTTTTGTCTTGAATATTTTCCATCTGTGGTTGGCTGAATCCACAGATGCAGAACCCACAAATACGGAGGCCAACTGTAAGGGGACTGGTGAGTTCCTTCAGAAATCGACACTTGAGCCGAGATTTAAAGAATAAGTAGAATAAGTAGAATTAATTAGTCAAAGAAGGGACGGAAGATGGATTTATTGGAAAAACCAGAAAAACTGAAGGAAATGTGGGCATATAAGAAGGTACAGGTGGGTAATGTTGGGGCACAGAAAACAATTCCCCAGAATATGGGGCTCTGGCATGCTGAGTGCTTTGAAAATGGAAAGACTTCAGAACCAAAGTCTCTCCCTGACCTTTCCCTGCCTTCTCTACCTCTGATCCTCCTCGCTGAAGTACCCTGAGGGACTCTCTCTGGAATTTTCTTATCTAAGAAAGCTCCTTTCCAAAACAAATACAAGTGTCTTCAGAATCCCTCCCAACTAACCAGGAAAGATTAGCAACCAGGGAAGAGAACAGAAGAGACTGGGAGTCCTGCCAAGCCCAGACAGTCTTTTCTTCTGTTCTTCTGAGGGCAGTGCCAAGAGATTAACTGGGGGGCTTTACCTAGACAATATGCAAAGAGAATCATTTACTAATCACTGCCTGAGCGCTGGGCCTATTCATTCCCTCATCTCCCTCTCCCCTAAGAAGAGGGCATTTAAGCCTCAACTCCCTCTTTGGATTCATATTCCCTTTGGCTCCTGTGCACACGTGTGCAGGTAATGCACTTATTATTCTTTTCAATTAACCTTTTTTTAGGGGTGTCAGTCATGACCTTTCACAATGGGGAGGAAAGGGATCACCCCTTTATTACCCTCCAGTGCATATATATTCACCCTGATTAGGTACAATTACTTGACTACATAAATTTATGTTCTTAGGTTTTTTTTGGAGGGGGAAGAGGTTGAGGAGTGCCCACACATTCTGTCTTCTAGCCATAGAAAAGGTACAATTTAATTAGGCAATTAGGGAAACCATGGTGGCGCCCACAGAAAGCAAGGATCTAGTTTCTTAGAGTTTATTTATGCTAGGTTATCCTAAGTTCAAGGGAGAACAAAGAGAAAGACCTTAAGTTTCTTTCTAGATTGTATTATTCCAATTTAGAAGGATGGGAAAAGGTGTAAGATTGTTCTGTTTAGTAATTAAAGATTGTGTTTGTGACTAAAAACTCCCCTAGAGTTATATATACAACCTTATTTTGGAAATCTAGCTAATGTAATAGGAGAAGAAAGTAGAATAATCAGTATAAATATAGGAAAATAAAAGATAAAATTATCTGCATTTTCAGATTCAGATTGTATACTGTCAAAGCAACTGTAATAAAAAATACTATTAAAATTAATTTTAAAAATTTGGTAAGGAGAGTAAAAGTAAGTATGCAAATACCAATAACTTTTCTGTAGTAGCAATAACTGGCTAAAAATGAAATCATTAAGCCTTTTCATAATCAAAATAAAAGCTATAAAACACAGAATTAAATTTATTATGAAAGGTACAAGACCCATATTGCTACAAAATCATAATGAAAACATAAAACAAGATCTGATTAAATTTACAGGTATATTCTTGGATGGAAAAGTCTTAATATTTAACAACATTTTCCTAATTTATATGTGAAGTATGCAATTATATAATTTCAAAATGAATCCCATTTTTACTTCTTTTTGTTTTCATTTTGGAACCAGACACAACTGTTCCTATGGAAGAACATATGCCAACGAGAAGTCAAGAAATTTTAAAAAGAATCAGTGAAGGGAGAATTGCCATATCAGATAATAAAACTCATCCAAAACAGCACATTGTTTTATTACTGGCACAGGAATAAACTAATAGATTGGTGGATTTGCTTCTTGTTTGTCCAGAAACAGATCCAACTATGTAAGAATATATGATATATAGCAAAGATGGTAGCTTAATTCAAGGACAAACGGATGATTTGCTTAATAAATGATGTTTAATAACTGACAACTCAACTGAAATAAAGCTAGACTCCTAATTTATATTAAAAAAATTCTAGGCCGGGCTCAGTGGCTCACGCCTGTAATCCTAGCACTCTGGGAGGCCAAGGCGGGAGGATCTCTCAAGGTCAGGAGTTCGAAACCAGCCTGAGTAAGAGTGAGACCCCGTCTCTACTAAAAATACAAAGAAATTAATTGGTCAACTAAAAATATACAGAAAAAATTAGCTGGGCATGGTGGCGCATGCCTGTAGTACCAGCTACTCGGGAGGCTGAGGCAGGAGGATCGCTTGAGCCCAGGAGTTTGAGGTTGCTATGAGCGAGGCTGACGCCATGGCACCCTAACCCGGGCAACAGAGTAAGACTCTGTCTCAAAAAAAAAAAATTCTATATGAATTAAAGACCAAAAAATGATAAAAATTCCAGAAGAAAACTTAGGAAAACATTATGTGAAAATAGGGTAAAGTGATCTTCAGAGATCCAGGAGCCTTAAAGGAATTAATATTTTTGATTACATAAAAATTTTAGAAGAAAATTATATAAACAAAGTCAAAAGATGTTATGGTGGGGAAATAGTATATATATGTCTTATCTCTATCTTTGTCTTTCTATATGCGTGTATCTTTTCTAGATTATTTATAGGACCACTATTTATTTATATGTGTGTGTGTAAATACAGGAAAAGAAATGCACCCAAACACACATAAATAGAAAGGTCCTATAAATTATCTAGAAAAGACACGCAGTATTATTAAAGAGGGAAAAGCATATGAATAGGTTATCCAAAAAAAGAGAAAAAGCAAATAAAAAATACCTATAAAAGGAAAATATGCTGACTAAAATTGGGGAGAAATATGTACTTTCATATCTTGCTGGAAGGGATGTGAATTGCCATAACCTTTTTTGGGATACAACTTGTGATATCTATTAAAATTAAAAAGACCCATAACCTTTTTGCCAGCATTCCATTTTAGTAAATCTCCAAATTCTATAAATGTATCCATATGTACGAAAACATGTATAGGAATGTTTCCCACACCACTGTGTATAGTAACAAAATAAAAAAAACCTGGAAATAATTTGGATGCCTAATAGTGACATGGTTAAATAAATTATGGTACTATAAAATGTAATGCAGCTTTTAAAAGAGTAAGTTACACTACCCTACTAGCTTCAAGGAATGTTCTTAATATAGGTTTAACTGTAAAAGGCAAGTTGCTGAGTGATATGTATAGCATATCCAATTACTGTGTAAAGAAAAAAATAATCTGTAATTTGGAAATGTATAAAGCACAAAGAGAAATATAAGAGATTACATACCAATGTTAATATTGGTTAGTTATCTCAGGAAGATGAGAGATTACTTTAAAACTTTTAATACACCCCTGAATTGTTTAATTTGTTACAAGTTTATTTTTTTGATTAAAAAAACTAAGTTTTGGTTTTTTTTGTTTTTTTTTTTTGAGACAGAGTCTCACTCTGTTGCCCCGGCTAGAGTGAGTGCCGTGGCGTCAGCCTTGCTCACAGCAACCTCAAACTCCTGGGCTCGAGCAATCCTCCTGCCTCAGCCTCCCGAGTAGCTGGGACTACAGGC
>CAUYPO010017709.1:0-10842 GCA_963574435.1 Cheirogaleus major | reverse complement strand
AATCCTAGCACTCTGGGAGGCCGAGGCGGGAGGATTGCTCAAGGTCAGGAGTTCGAAACCAGCCTGAGCAAGAGCGAGACCCTGTCTCTACTAAAAATAGAAAGAAATTAATTGGCCAACTAAAAATATATAGAAAGAATTAGCCGGGCATGGTGGCACATGCCTGCAGTCCCAGCTACTTGGGAGGCTGAGGCAGAAGGATCACTTGAGCCCAGGAGTTTGAGGTTGCTGTGAGCTAGGCTGATGCCATGCATGGCACTGTAGCCTGGGCAATAGAGTGAGACTCTGTCTCAAAAAAAAAAAAAAAAAAATTAGCTGGGCATGGTGGCATGTGCATGTAGTCCCAGCTACCTAGGAGGCTGAGGCAGGAGGATCACTTGAGCCCAGGAGTTTGAAGTTGCTGTGAGCTAGGCTGACGCCATGGCACTCTAGCCCGGGCAATGAAGTGAGGCTCTATCTCAGAAAAAAAAAAAAAAAAAAAAGAAGTATTCTGTGGGTAGAAATACCTTAGAGCACTCTACTTCAGGTTAGAGAATTTGCTAGAATGACTTAGAGGAGCCAGGAAAGTGCTCCGCTTACGACTACAGTTTATTATAAAGGATATGAATAAACGGCCAGAGGAGGAGGTGTGTGGGGTGGGGTCTGGAAGGGTCCTGATGCAGGGGCCACCATCCCCGTGGAGTTGGGGTGCGCCCCCCTCCCAGCCAGTGGATGTGTTTGCCAACCCGGAAGCTCCCGACCCCGTCTAGTGGTTTATCTCGGCTTCCCTCGCAGGCAGGAGCGATCGGATCACTGGCCGTGGGTGGCTGCGCTCCAGCCCCCGCCCCCGCCCCAGAGGTCAAGGGAAGGGGTGAGCCGAACGTCTGACCCTCGAATCACGTGGTTGGTTTATGTGGCGACCAGCCCCATTCCAATCTACCCCCGCCCCTTGGCCGTCTTGAGTCAGCTCATGAGCGTACGAATGATATTCTTATCACACGGCACATTCCAAGGGTTTTAGGAGCTCCGTGCCAGGAATGGGGCCATGGACCAAATATATATTTTTTATTGTATCCCAGAGGTCCTTACTTTTCCACTGAGTTGCCCCCACGCCGTTCAGACCCCAGGGCAGCGGGGCTCTGGGAGTTGCTTCTCTGCCTGAGATCCCTGTTCTCTCCCCCCAACACCCGGCACCCCGCCCCCCCTCGTCCCCTCTGGACTTTCCAGCCCTATGTCCCCCCAGTGCCCCAACTCGGTCTTTCCTTCCTTCCTTTGTTCCTTCATCCTCCCGGCGTATGTTTCCCGAGCGTCCTCTCTGTGCCGCGTGCCGCGCTGGGCGCCCGGACCCGCGCCGGTGGGCGTGTGCCCAGCCCTGCCTGGCAGGGGCCACGGGGGCCCGGAAGCTGAGCATTCACCGCCACGGAACGGCCACCGAGCTCCTGCTGTCTGTCGAGAACAGACCCGATCCAGCCGCGATACAGTGCCTGCCACATGGGCCGTGCTGCATTTTCTGGTAGGCACATCTGGAAAAGCAAGACAATGTCCACAACAGCCAACAGGTGGAAACAAGCCGAATGTCCGTCCATGCGGTCTAGCCATACAGTGGAATGTTACTCAGCCAAAAAAAAAAAGGAATGAAATTCTGGTACATGCCGCACTGTGGATGAACCTTGACGACGTCACACTAAGGGAAAGAAGCCAGACACAAAAGGGCAACTGCGGCGTGATTCCACTTGCACGACACCTGCAGAAGAGGTGGACCCGCAGAGGCAGAAAGCCACAGGCGGGGCCGGGGCCGGGGGCAGGAGGGGCTGGAGAGTGACGCACTGGGCACGGGGTTTCCGTGTGGGGAGCTGGACATGTCTTGGGACTAGATGGACGTGCTGGTGGCACAACCCCTAAGAATGTACCAGACGCCACTGACTGTGTCCACTTCAAAACGGTTAATGTCATGTGAGTTTTATCACCTTTAAAAAAGTACGAAGAAACAAGTGAACTTAATCTGAATAGTATGGCTTGCTAACCCAATATATCCCAAATGCTCTTATTTCCACTTGTAGCTGATATGAAAATGGTGAGTGAGATATTTTACGTTCTTTTCCCCGTACCAAGTCTCTGAAATCCAGCCTGTCTCGGGCACCGTCCCCACGTCTCAACTTGGACTGCGTGTCCCGTGCTCAGCGGCGACGTGGCTGGCAGCCCCCCTGTTAGTCAAAACAAGTCTCTGCAAAGAGGCAAGAGCTTCTGGCTCCTTCTGGCACCTTCTCCCAGAGGCTCCCCGGGAAGGTAAACCTTCGCCCACGAAGCCCTTGTCCTAGCCCGACTTGTGTGTGTGGGTTTGCTCAGTCTCTGGGGTCCCGTCCTCTCTGACCACTGTCCTCCTTCCCCAGCGGTGAGGAGCGTGCAGTGGGCGGGTCGGTGGCTGCCCTAAAGACACGTCCACCCGGAATCTGCGAGTGTGACTCTTTGGAGAAAGGGTCTTTGCAGATGTAGTTTGGGTTAGGGATCTCGAGATGAGATCATTCCGGGTGATCTCGATGGGCCTTGAATCCAATGACAAGTCTCCTTACAAGAAGAGGAGACGACACAGGCATGTGATGATGGAGGCAGAGATTGGGGTGATGCAGCCACAAGCTGAGAACTCCAAGGATTGCTGGAAGCCTCTGGAAGCTAGGAAGGGCCAACCCTGCTGACACTTTGAGTTCAGTCTCCTAGCCCCAACAGAACTGGGATGATCGGCTTCCATTGTTTTAAGACAGCCAGTTTGTGGTCATGTGTCATGCCAGCCCTAAAAGGGAAAAAGGAGAGTGGAAGAGGCAACTGCACCCTTGTCCCAAAGGAGCCCTCTCACCTCCCGCCATGTCCCTGGGGGGCTGTTAGAACCTGGGCCTTGCGTGGCTGGACCTGGGTTCAAGCCCTGCTCACCCAGGGCCCTGGGACATCTTTCCGATCCTGCGTGAGCCTCCACTGCCCCGTCCGCACAGTGGGGGCGACGGATCCCCTGCTCACTGGTGACGTGGTGAGAACGAATGAGATGTTCAGATGTATGTGCAAACCTCCAGACCTCAGGGCCAGCAGGGAGCAGTGATGTTTGTCTCTGCTGTCCTTTTCATGTTCTTGATAAGGAAACCAAGGTTCAGCGAGGGACGTGGCTCGCCCAGAGTTATCTGACAGCACGTAGCAGGGCGAGGCTGGCTCTCAGTGTCCTGATCCTGGTTTCTGGGATGTCCTTTCTGCTTGCGCTTTTCTCTGGCCACCCCTGTGCCCCTGGTTCCGCCAGCCTGAACCGCCCACCAAGGGGTGGTGGGGTTATCCACCCGCCAAGTCTGCAAGGTGCCACACCCTCCATCTGGCACTTCCCGGTGACAACACTCCCCCTTCCTGCTTCTTTCCCACCTAACTCTGGTTTAGCCTTCAACAAGAACTGCTTCCTCCTGGAAGCCCTCCCTGACTGCCCTCCCGCTCTGGGAGCTCTCCTAGGAGCCCAGCTGGAATGAGCAGGCTCCCCGCCCTCCAGGAGTTGGCAGTCCCAGGGGAGATTGTGAGTCACTGATGCTTTCACGGGTCTAAACCAGTAGAACAACATGCTGCAAAACCTCAAACCTGACTGTGACTGAGTTACCCAGATAATCAAGAGACAGCAGCCCTGGGGACCTGCCATCTGGCTGCGTTGCTTGTTCCCTGGGTGACCCAGGAGCTCTGGTCTCCCTGTCAGTGTGAGTGTCCTTCCCTCTCCATCCCCTGGGCATGCAGAAGTGGAAACAAAAACTAGAGTCAAGAACCCGACTGGCTGGCCCTCCTGCGTGAGGACACCCCGGGCCGCTGGCCACGCCCCACACGGGCAGCTTCTGCAGGGACCAAGTGTCCCTGTCCGTCTCTGGAGGTCAGGATTCTGGAGTGACGGAGAGGGGACCCACAGGTCTTCAGGAGCCACGGGGAGGCCCTGAGATGCTGCCCATGCACTCGGCTGCGGCAGAGCTTGGTCCCCAAGTGGACTCATTCCCCGGACGGCTGACTCATCCCCTAACTATCTCCTTCCAGTCTGTCCCTGCGTCTCCGCCCTTCCCAGGGACACAGAGACGCCGGGAGAGGACGGAGTGGGAGGCTGGCGGCCAGTTCTGGGCTGGGCTGAGAAGCTCCTCTGTCTCCACCAGGGCCCTGCAAAGGCTCAGGGTCCAGGCCCGTCCCGCCCGGCCCTCGGGTCACTTTGCACACAGGTGTGCGTGTGAGCCTGTGAGCGTCCCGGGCCGGGTGGCCCTGACTGCGCACTGGCCACAGGCACGCAGTCTTCTGTGACCACAGATGCCCCACGAGAGGTCAGCCAGCCGTCCCCGGGCCTGGGAGGTGCCCGGCGAGGCCCGTCCTTCCTCATTCCCCACCTGCCTTCCAGGGGCCCAGGGCGACAGGGAGAGGCCGCCTCGCCCACCTCCCACCTGGGCAGGAGGCAGACCCCAGGAGACCCTGTTTCACAGGAACGATGAGGACACAGAGCTCCCAGGCGCCACGGTGTCACTAGGCCGGGAAACCGCCTTGTCCGACTTATGGGAGAGGCCCCGGTTACAAACCCGAGGCAGTGAGCCTGGCCCCGGATCGGCCACCCTGAGTGTCAGCGGTGTGGGCAGCACCATGGGGTCTCCGAGACCCTGTTTCCACATGCCCCAGGGACAAGCCTGCGCCGGCCACCTACACAACTCTCCCAGCCAGGCCGGGTGGCCCATGGCAGAGCCCCCAGGGGAGGAAGGAAGCCATCAGGATGCGTTTGGGAGGGGCTGTCACACTTCACATCCTGTGTGACTGCCGGGCAGTCAGAAGGCTCTGGGGGACTTTGCTCCTAATTAGCTGCTGATTTAATAGCTGCTTCCAGGCCGTGGTGGGCGGTGAGCAAGGATTTTCACAGGCCTGTCCTCTGGGGGGAAGGTTGTTAAATGTAGCAAATAAAAATGCAAGGTGCCCAGTAAAATCTGAATGGCAGATAAACAACCAGGAAATGATTATTTTTTTAGTGTAAGTATATCTCCTGCCATATTTAGGACATACTAATGCTAAAAAATTCTTCCTTGTTTATTTGACATTCAAATTTACCTGTGTGTCCCGTATTTTATATGGAAACCATCTCAGGGAGGCGCGACAGCCTACAGATTTTGAGGTTCTTCGCCCTTGAATTTTCTTAGGTTCCCCTCCCTCTTAGATTTAGGTACTTGCAGGGGCAGGTCTTAACTATGTCAATTAGGATTGATATTTGTGGTGAAGTCTCGGTCTGCTCTCCATATGCTAACTGGCCAGGGATTTGCATCCCCAGCCCCACCCAAGAGGGAGGCCCTGGTCACGTAAGCCAGCTTGTCCCCCTTCTAGTATATTATGGGTCACCTTGAATGTTTGTATAGGTAGTACACGGCGAGACTCCGTATTTGAGAGGAGTGCCCCCTGCAGTTGTGCAGTGCGCAACTTGCACAACCCAACACGGCAACCCTGCTCTTCCTTCTCGACCTTGACCACTAGGAGTTTTGTTTCTCTCATTTGCTTCTCCAGCTGGGCTCCGCAGGGATGGCTTCCCATTCCTCCCTCACCACAAGGAAAACGAGAGCCATCTGGGAAGGCGCGGCGGCAGCGTCTAACAGCAGTTGAACTCCCAGGCCGTGCACAGAGGGGTTTTTGGTTCTAGGGCCAACCTGACATCTGCTGGCGGGGCGCTCCCTTCCCACTGCCCGGCATGGGGCTGGGGCTCGAGGGGCCGGGAGAAAGATTTCCTGCCCGCCCACACGCCACATCCTTTCCCGACCCTCGCCCTTGCCAGCCCGCCGACCTCGGCGTAATTTTAGAAACTTAATAGAGGCTGCGCTGCACATTCTTGGCCTGGAGCCTGCGGGGGCAGGTCCGAGCCAGCACAGACGGTTCTTTCTTAGGCCTTGTCTATAGAGATCCTCTGTCTTCCCGGGACACGGTTCTGAGGGGCCATTGTGTGCGGAAGAGCTGCCCACACACTCCCTCCTTTGTGGGTCCCCCCACCCCGTCCTGCCGGGCTGGATTATTTTGCAGGGCAAGTACCAGCTTCTCTGTGCCTTCCCTGAGGTCCCCCAAAGCCACCAGAAGCAGCGGGGACTGGGTGGGCATGGATTCGAGGGCCTCAGGTGTTGGTGGCCATGGGGACCCCTTTGCAGATCACTGGGCTCCTGCCGTGTCTCGAAACTAAAAATGACAGGTGGGGACTCCGGGCTTGGAGGAAGGAGGCGGGACGTGACTGCAGGATCAGGCGGGCCCTGGACGACAGGGAAGGCGTTTGTTTCCTCCCCAGCCCAGGGGAGCCTGGTCTTTTCAGTTCAGAGTTCAAGGAGTTGCCCCATTCCTGGAACTAGCATTCTGGAGGCTTCTGGGGTGCAAGGGAGACGCGGGCAGGAAGGGGACGCGTCCAGCGAGTGGCGTTTATGGGGCGCTCGTGTGGCGGGCACCGCTGCTGGCCTCCCCTTCACGTCAACCCCGGCCGGTGGGGACCAGCGGGGCTCTGGGAGGCGAAGTGACTTGCCCGTGGTCACGCAGCCGGGAAGTGGCACGGCCAGCCCTGCAGCCCGAGTCCTTGGCTGCCCACAACCGGTTTTTCCCAACAGCCTTATGGAGCCAGAACTCACCCATATAAAGTGTACCTTTCCGTGGCCGTTAGTGTGCAGACAGTTGTCAACCGTCGCCGCCGTCAGTCTGAGAACAGCTTCAGCCTCTTGAAAAGAAACCTCGTACCCCCTAGCTGTCACCTTCCAATTGCTCCCCTGCCCCAAGCAGCCACTAGTCTACTTTCTGTCCCTGTGGAGTCACCTGTTCAGAACACTTCGAATCAATGGCATCATACGCCATGTGGCCTTCCGTGCTGGCTTCTGTCACCGAGCAAGGTCCAGCCGTGTCGTGGCAGGTGTTGGCGCGTCCTTCCTTTCTATGACTGAGTGATTCTCCAGCGTGTGGAGGGACCACGTTCTGTTTAGCCGCTTGTCTGTTGCTGGGCTTTAGGGTGTTCCTTCCCGCCATTTGGCTGCTGCGAAACGATGCTGTTCTGACCACGCTGGTGTCCACGTTCTCACGTGGACGTGTGTTTTCGATTCTCTTGGAAGTCCCCCACTCTGAAGTAAGTAACTTCCTGCCCACCGGCCTTTGCGCGCACTGGCATTTCCCCGCCTGGAACCCCCTCCCTGCCCCCGGCAGAATCCAGTTTCTTCTTCACGGCCCAGCGCACGTCATTTCTTACTGCTCCCTGCTCTTGTCGGCCACGGTGGGAGGCAGGAAGTCACTCTGCCCTTCAACCTTTGCCCTGTAACGTGCTTGCTGTGTGATCTTGGGCCACCTGCTCGGCCTCTCTGAACCCCGGTGCCTTTGTCTGTGACGTGAGGATCTGATTCTGACCCCGTGGGGCTGCTATGGGGATGGAGGTGGCAAGAACTCTGTGTCCTGGAAGGAAGCCCGGAGAGGGGCAGTGTGGGTTCGGGGCTGCCATGAGTTCGCGTCTTCAGCCAGCGGGCCCTGACAAGTGCCCACCCCGAGCACGGTCACAAGCCCTGCTCATCCTGCTTTCCAGGAGCTGGGGCTGGGGGGTTTCCAGTGGGGTGGGGGGATTTGTCCCCAGGGGACGTGTGGCAACATCTGGAGATGTCCTTGGTTGTCACGATGGGGGGAGGGGTGCGCTACTGGCATCTAGAAGAGAGAGGCCAGGGGTGCTGCTATATGTTCCACAGTGCGCAGGATGGCCCCCCAAAGAATGAATGACCTGGCCCAAGTATCAATAGCGTGGAGGTCCAAGAAACCCTGGTCTAGTGACATTATTGTTATTCTCTTATTTTTCACGTGTGCATGTGTTCAATTTATACTCTCACTTCCTTCCAAGATGGATTCAGAGTAACTTGCAAAGATGCCAACAAAACAATGGGATTTTTTAAATGAGTGTCCACCGCCAGGCCTGGTGGACACTCACCCCTGTAATCCTAGCACTGTGGGAGGCCGAGGTGGGAGGATCGCTTGAGGTCAGGAGTTTGAGACCAGCCTGAGCAAGAGCAAAACCCTCTCTCTACTAAAAATAGAAAAATTAGCCAGGCGCAGTGGCGCGTGCCTGTGGTCCCAGCTACTCGGGAGGCTGAGGCAGGAGGATCACTTGAGCCCAGAAGTTTGAGGTTGCTGTGAGCTAGGCTGACGCCACGGCACTCTAGCCCAGGTGACAGAGCAAGACTCTGTCAAAAAAAAAAAAAAAAAAGAGGAAATTGAGGTAGAAAATGATAGGAGGGAAGGAAATATTTTGAAAACATGACATCTATGTTAAAGCACACGGCTTCCAGTAATGGGATGTTTATTTGTCTCTGAGCTTCCTAGCAGCCAGAGCAAAAAGAACAACAATCAATTTTAAGATTCTCACCATCCCAAAGCTGAAAATAAATTAAGAGCTCGAGGGAAGTCCAGCCTTCCTGGGCCCGAAGGGCTCGAGGCTTTTCTCCCCAGGCCCTCATACAGGGGCCGGGGCCACATGCCAGAGCAGACAGCACTGTTCTCAACAACGGCCCCACGGGGGACACAGCACTGAGTGTCACACGCGTGCTCTGATGGAGCCTGTGATGGAAGACTGAGCCCGGCTCTACAAGGGGCTGCACATTCAGCACCTGCCCTGAGGGTGAGGATTTATTTTCCCAGCTTGGCGACTGAAAGCAGGGCCCCTGCTGTCAGCAGTTCAGAATAGTGGTGGGAACAGGGACTCTGAGTCAAGACCTGGATTTACTCCCAAGGTGCTGTGTGTCCTTGGACCTTTCCTGAAACCTCTCTAAACTCAGTTTCCTCACCCACAAAATGGGGCAGGAATAATCCTTATACCTCATAAGGTGGTCAGGAGAATGGATTGAAATAGTGCGTGCCCAGGGCTGACCCCAGGCCTGGTGGAGGCAGCGGCTCAGAGAGGTTGTGTAGCTTGCTTTGGGTCACACAGCACTGTGGGGCACAGCCAGGGCCAGACTCAGACCTTTCTGACTGCAGGGCCCGGGCAGGCAGGGGCCGGGTTGCCGGGGCTGTTTGGGCTGGGCCCGCAGCTCCGAAGCTCTGTCAAATCCCCGACCCCTCGCAACAGTAGCCCCTTAAGACAGACCCAGGCTCTGGAGTCAGAATGAGCTGCTAGAGGAGGAAGACGATGTGGAAGGATGCCTCGAGGCCCCAGGCCGGTCGCAGCGAGCACCCAGCCCACCCCTTGGTAGACC
Source organism: Cheirogaleus major (assembly GCA_963574435.1). Classification (NCBI taxonomy): domain Eukaryota; kingdom Metazoa; phylum Chordata; class Mammalia; order Primates; family Cheirogaleidae; genus Cheirogaleus; species Cheirogaleus major. The sequence continues at coordinate 1,654 of CAUYPO010017709.1, read as the reverse complement.
ACAAAGGCCGAGGTCGGAGCCTGCACCCTGCGGCTGGCAGGGCCTGGTTCAAACCCCAGCTGTGGCATCTGTTATGTGTGTGACTGGGCAGATTTCTTCACCTTTCCGAGTTTAGCTTCCTCATCTATAAAACGGGCTTTATGGTCGTATCTACCCCTTGGGTTATTGTAAAGATGAATGGAGTTGCCATACGTTACAAAACATAACAGCAAAAAAAAAACCCAACATAATCTAATCATTGTTAGCTGTTGTGACGATTGTTCAGAATTATTTCTATGAATAGTCCTTTATTAGTTAGAATTATTTAGAATAAATAATAATAAGAGGACTTGGCCACCAGGTTCAGGAGTTTACATCCATCAGCCTTGGCCTCACCTCCCCCAGGAAGCCCTCCCTGACCACCCCTCTCAGATGCCCCTAGAGCCTCTACATCCTTCCCCGGTGCCCTTTTCCTACTGACTGTCAGAAACGAATGCATTTGGTGGTCTGGGTTGAGGCCTGTCTCCCCGCTGGACTTGATCTTGGCCACTGCTTGTTCTCCAAAGCCTGGCACGGTGGCGGGCATCTAGCGATGATCGTTAGATTTGTTGCATGACTGAACAGGGGCAGGGCAGCCTGAGACACCTCTGCTCCTCCCTCTGGGACTCGGAGGAGGACAATTCCGGTCTCAATGTCCTCACCTGCAAATTGAGAGCTGTTGTCAGGTCAAGTGCACACCTGGCACAGTGAGCTAGCTGCCCACGCCCTCTTTACCTGTTCACTCAGGTGCCACCTCCTCGCTGTGTGGCCTTGGACAAGCCACTCCACCTCTCTGTGCTTCAGTTGGAGACAAGAAAAGGAGTTACCTCTTTGCACTGCCATCAAGATTGGATGAGAATATCTGAGTGCCCAGCTTGAGACGGTGCTCAGGAAATGTTACCTGTTGTTTTTGTTTATTCTTATTTGTTTGCTCAGGAAGTATTTATGAAGCACCTACTATGTGCCAAACAAGCTGAGTGCCAGGTGCTGGAGAGTGTGAACAGGAGCCTATTTTGAACAAACCAGATTTTTAAAAAAGATGTTTATGATACAGTTGGGGAAATGTAAACACAGACTGGATGACATTGGATGAAATTCGGAAATTCTTGTTAATTTTTATTGGCATGTAGTAGTTTAGTGGTTTATAGGCATACCCCGGAGATACTGTGGGCTGTTCCAGACCCCTGCAATAAAGTGAATATTGCAGTAAAGCGAGTCGCAGAGATTTTTTGGCTTCCCCTGTGCATATAAAAGATACGTTTAAGCTATAGTCTATTATGTGTGCAGTAGCATTACGTCTAAAAAAATGTACAAACCTCAATTTTAAAATGCTAAAAAATGGTAACCATCATCTGGCCCTTCAATGAGTCGTAATCTTTTTTGCTGGGAGAGGATCTTGCCTCGATGCAGTTGGCTGCTGACTGATCAGGGTGGTGGGCTGAAGGCTGGGGTGGCTGTGACGATTTTTTTTTTTTTTGAGACAGAGTCTCACTCTGCTGCCCGGGCTAGAGTGAGTGCCGTGGCGTCAGCCTAGCTCACAGCAACCTCAAACTCCTGGGCTCAAGCGATCCTCCTGCCTCAGCCTCCCGAGTAGCTGGGACTACAGGCACGTGCCACCATGCCCGGCTAATTTTTT